>LWMJ02000790.1:6285-29575 GCA_001693035.2 Taenia asiatica
ATTATGGCATAGTTAAATAATGCAAAGATTAATAGCCTAGAACAGACTAGCACAAGCTGGACTGAATATGACTAAGTCACATTTCACTGAGGACTAACACTTGTTTTTCCTACACCATCCAGCCTTAGTTTATCTCCTACCCCTGCACTTACTCTCCCAGAAGCGATGATGAGTGCGTTGCTCCTAGTTTCTACTTCGTAATTTACAGGCCGGCCGAACTGCTACCTGCACATCTCACTGTCTACGCATTTTTTCATCCTCATAGAGACTGCCTCAGCCAGGAGCCCTGCAATAGTGTGCGCAGCAAATGAGCTCTTGACTGAGGTATTAAGACAAATCCTGGATGGCTGGTCAACGTGTAGAGTAACCCACCAAAGTAGATTAAGTTACAGGGTGTCTGGTATTTTCTCCCCTGCGATCTCCTCATCACATCCACTTTCTCCTCTCCTTCCCCTTCCTTCTCCCATGTCTATCTTCTCTGTCGCCCTCGCGTGCTCGACAGTTGGCTCGAGGATAACGATGTCACTGTGGTGTTCGAAGACGTGGAAGAATTAGATCCCATCCCATCCGTCTACTCATCCATATCCGACGATGGACTCCTCGTAGTCAATTAGTCGGACAGGTCACATTCCGATTTCATCCTTCTCCATTAACTCAACCTCGTCGTCATCACTTAGCGCTTACTCCTGTTGCCTTCTGCTGGAAACGTGCTCCGTTCTATTGCCGTGAATGAGGCCTGAGTGGGGGCAGAAATACAAATGAGTGGATTTGAGCAGAGGAAGCTAAATGAAGGCTAAAGACTGCTACTGTTGCAAGTGATAAGGCAGGTGAGCCAGTGTGAAATCTACTTCCACATGAGGAAGTCGCCTTTTGGAAAATCGTCTTGTCGAAGCCAGTGCTGTCGATGTGAGGAGCAAGGAGGAGCTAAGAAACTTCGACTAGCTCCACGACAGGCTGACATCTCTAAAAGTGCGAATAAATTACAATGTGAGGCGTAAGGACTCCTCGTAGTCAAATAGTCGGACAGGTTACATTCCGATTTCATCCTTCTCCACCAACCCAACCTCGTCGTCATCACTTAGCGCTCATTTATGTTGCCCTCTGCTGGGGATTTGTTCCGTTCTAATGTCGCGAATGAGGCTCGAGTGAGGACAAAAATATGAGTAAGTGGATTTGAGCAGAGGAAGCTAAATAAAGGCTAAAGACTGCTACTGTTGCAAGTGATAAGGCAGGTAAGCCAGTGTGAAATCCACTTGCACATGGAGAAGTCGCCTTTTGGAAAATCGTCTTGTCAAAGCCAGTGCTGTCGATGTGAGGAGCAAGGAGGAGCTAAGAAACTTCAACTAGCTCCACGACAGGCTGACATCTCTAAAAGTGAGAATAAATTACAATGTGAGGTGTATTGATTGCTTTATTGATTAATCACATTGGATTATTGATCTGTAGGCCAATAAAGGAAGATGGCCTTGTAGACGGGTGGATGGCGCCAATTACAGTTGTGCGTGGTTGCACTTGTGTAAGCAAAGTGATAAATAACTTTGGGTGCTATTTAGCTTGTATGGAAGGACAGAGATTGGAGGGAATGGGTGATAATGTGTTACAATTGTAGCAGAGACATCGTTGTCCGTCCATGCTTCCCGTCATATCATGCGAGAGTTAGTTCAGTGACACTAAATTCAATTATGGTGGGATAGAGTATTGTGTAGCCCAGGTGGTAAGCAAATAGGCGAGAAGGGATTAATTCGCTGTCCTGTTGAGTTAGTATTCGATAAACTGAGCTGCTATATGTATGCTGCACTAATCATGCAAAATAATAATGTTAGTGTGGGGTAATTGTAGGGCAATTGTGTTTTCTAATTTTTGGAAATTTGTTGTCTCGTTTAAACAGTTAATTGCAATTAGAGTGACTAGTTATCCTATGCAATCGCTGAGGCGCCTTTATGTAATTTTCCATCAAATATGCTGACCCCAATTTGGGTAGATTTTGTCTTTGGCTTCCTTTGTTAGAAAAATTTACTGTAACTTGCATGCTGCTTGCTAAATAACTCCTCAGTGCAAGCCCGTTGCAACGAGAGGTTGAGCGATAGTACGCAAAATAAATGGTGGAGAAATTTAGCATAGGCTGAACCATTAGGTGGTGGTGGTGAAGGAGAAGGAGGAGAAGGAGAAGGCTGAGGTATCTGCCTGACACTGGTGGTGCAGTGATAATTAATAAAGGGATATTTTTCGATCCACACTATGATGGCAGTGATTAAAGATGGTGGATGACAAAGCAGACATATTATAAATTGATGATGTGGATAAAAGTGATTGTCGAAAGGAAGCAGTGTCAAGAAGTGTGTTAGGTGGCGAACAAGAAGCCTAGATCACAGGTCCTGAAACTCAAGTATACACAGCTAACATAATAAATGGGAGTCAAAATTCGTGGGATGCATGTTAGCTGTCATGCCAAATGATACCTAAACCTTTAAAGTTATTCTAGCCTTGCCAATGTAAAAAATAACTAGGCGGCGGCAGTTTGTAGTGAATCCGCTACTTATCATCCACTAAGTGGCAAACATCCATTTTCTTCAAAAGCATTAACACTACTCACTACTTCTTCTCTCCCCTGCCCCATTCATTACAAAGAATCACAAAGAATTTTACCCAAATTCAATAAAACAATATAAGAATTGCCATCTATGACTGTAAAAAGGACGTTTGTTATATTGTTTTAGCAACAGATGAAAATCAAACCCAAAGTACCTATTTATTTGGTTTTATTGATCACTGAAGGTGCTCTTAAAACAAAATTTTAGGTGGATTAATTAAACCGGGTCCAAGGTGGTTCGTAGTGAGATCTTTAGCTTTTCACTTCAGCCGCTTATCATTCTAAAGTTGTATTTCTCTAAATGCTATCAGCTACACGTGATTGAAATGTTGCTATCTCACCAACAATTTGGCCCCTCTTATTTCTTCCTTTACTAATTTGATTCAAGTCAATTTAAACTGGCATAGCACGCAATCCTAGTGTCAATTTGTTTTGCAACCTTCGCACTCCATTCGGTTGCATCATAAATCCCAGTTGAGATCCACGTGTTGAGGCTGTTACCACCGCAGTAAATGTTTTCGTGATCTAATTGCTACTAAAATGCATAAGTAGCAGCGACAATTTCGAAAAGAAGAGGCAAAGATTTCAGAAGCCTTCAGGCGAATTTTGTGACACACGATCAAGTACCTTTAACATATTCGAAAATCCTCCCTCATCGGCGTTGCTTTACTCGCAAAATGTCAAGTAATGGTAAAACTCGACCTTTTTGTTCATTTAATCCTGCTATCCTTTTTAGTCTGTTTTGCTTGATTTACCAACGTGAAATCGCTCCCAAATTTTTGAAAAAATTACTGAGTTTGTAAAGAAGGAAAGGAATACCTATCATCCGATTCATTCTGACTTCGCCATTTTAAAACAGGAAAGTTTACTTTCGGCATTGAACAGCTGGAATAATACATTTCCTTCCAGATTCTGATATTTATACAGATATTAATTGCATTACCGACTGAGTGGAGGCAGCAATAAAAAAAGATATCTAGTGTACTTTTCTTTAAAAGCTGTGCGGATGCGCAGTTCCTTTTTGAGCTGGCAAATTATTCCCTTCTTCCAAAATACCTACTCACTTTGAATATCCTCTCGAATAACCATTCCGACATTGATTGAAATTCAGATTGCTTGGAACCACAATTCTTCCTTGATCCACAACGCAATTTAGCAGTGTCTAGGCTAAGCAGTGCTGACACTTCGTACTTGGAAAGTAGCAAATGCTCTTAGGGGTATAAGTAGGGTGCCATGGCTTAATTATCTTATGCCTTCTAAGCGGTAATATTAAAACGTCTACCGTGCTAGCATTGGGCACTGAAAGGTCTGGAAAGGCGAAAGTCGCAAGCAAGCCTGATCTTAAAGTAACTGCACTGATATCGACAGCTGACCATTGCTGTTATGTGTCCACCTCTTGGATTATCAGCGATCCGGGGACTGATTTCTTGTTTGTTTGCAGCTTTTTTGTGCATAGTGTATCCGGTGCTTAGTTTTCACTGCATAGAACTAACACTGTTTGTCTACATTACGAGAATTGAGATTCTGACTAAAGTGAGTGAAACAGCCTAACGCAAGCAAACGCACGAATTGAGACAAACTTGGGTTAACGATGAATCTACCCAAAAGCAGCCCTTATTTCGCAAACAAAAGGAAGAATGCATAATAATCGTGCACAAATCGGTGATGGTGATTTTTCACCAGAACAAAAGTCTTTACATTAGTTATATCATGCGCCCATCTCATTTTAATTCACCATTAACATTATTTGCTGCGCTGCCCAGAAATGCATTTGGGAAGCTCAATATCGATGGCTGGTGCAGCTCTTCTTAATCCGCCATTGCATAGTCGGCATTGTCTGCCACCGAGTCGCTGCTGGAGGTCATCTTCAGTGTACAGTGAGCATTTAGTTCCGTTCCCTTGAAAGTGAATATTTTTAGTAAAACTGCTCATTCGGGAGCGGAAGAGTGCTGCCCCTTATTTGCTAGCCACTTTTATGGAGAAGTTACTAGCATTATTTCATGGCTGATGGTATTCTTAATAGCACTCGTTAGGCAGTCTTCTTGTGAAATGATTATCGTATATGATTACCGACAAATTTGTCATCATTTTGGCTAAAATTAGAGAGAATACGAAGTAAGCAGTGCTTTGCTCTCTTTATTTCTGCTTTAAGCTGGAATTGACCAGCATAAGCTGCGGCTGGTAATTTTCTTCTCTACACTCCTTAGGCATCTGTCTCGGCAAGTTCAGGAGTATTTTTTTCTCTATGTGGATATGACAGCCAACTGAGAGTGAAAGTGGATTTGCACATGGCGGTGGTCATGGACAAGTAGCTACTCCACATTATGGTACTGTGATTTATGGCGTTAGCAATGGTAAGGATGAATGATTAAATACCGAAATCTTGAAAAATTTTCTCCATTGCACCTGTAGATTACGGGTACATGTTTTGCAGCACACGGAATGCCTGACCAGTTTGTGGAAAAAGAACTTTGCTTCGCTATCACTTCCTCTCAAAAACTGCCTAACTGTCAACCACCTTTGGAGAAATGCTTGAATCGGTTGGGCCGCAGATACCTTGTAAGAATTTCAGATTTAGTTTAAGCTCTTCCTTTTTTCTAGGAATGGGCAAACGGAATGTTCTGTAAGCAGTCGCGATTATATATTGGCTATGAATGTGGTGTAACCAGGTCGAAATAAGAGTCTCGCTTAGATTTTTGAGTAACTTACGGCGCTCATTAAGGCGAATGACGTCTAAGTTGCAAGTCTTTGCAAAGAGATGGGCCCTTACCGGCTTCAGTAAATCATCTATCCTTCAAGACATGATTGCGATCGCCTTCAGACCATCCAACAACGCTGGCATCTTTAGACTAAAGCAGTGCGGATTGAGCTTATGTAAGCACGTTGCTTCGACCATCAAGTAAATTCGATTGGGTTTATCGAAGCTAGCAGGTTAGAAATATTGCCTCCAACACATTCGACGCCATGTACTGCATCCTTAACATGTACTTCATTGTCATTTCCAGGATTGAGCTTATGTAAGCACGTTGCTTCGACCATCAAGTAAATTCGATTGGGTTTATCGAAGCTAGCAGGTTAGAAATATTGCCTCCAACACATTCGACGCCATGTACTGCATCCTTAACATGTACTTCATTGTCATTTCCTGGCCTCAATAAAATGACAGATCACAGAGTAAGAAGTGCACTCAGTGCTACGACTTGAAGCTGTGGTGATTGAGACGATGACAAAGATGAGTCTTTAGCTTTAATCTCACCTAATGCAACGATTGGATCTTTCGTCAGTGCCACCGCCCTGTGAGCTGAACTAAGGTGGTCAAGAAAATGCCTCAGTATCGACTGTAAGTGATAGAGAGCGGTTCAGACAACCTCGTGTTGCCATATTTAAACAGGACGGAAATTGCTCTGAAACAATTAATACTCAGGGGTGAGATTTTATCAAATCCCACAGAAGGCACACAAAAATTCACAATGCCTCGATAACACGTTCGCGGTAGCATTGTCACGTTTCAAACACAGAAATGGGCTCGACGCACCAGAATGCGGTTAGAAACAGCAATCACAAAAGGGCGAAGAACACAAGGTGGTGGAAGTGTTGCGGTAGAAGCAATAAAACTTTCTCTTTGTCACCTCGCTTTCTATTTCAGTAGCATAAGTGCTCTTTTGCCTCAATTCATTCTTGGCGAATCCTACCCACTGAACCACGCTTTCAATAATGACAAGAGGACAGTATTGCGTGAGGGCTCGCCTTCTTACTTATTGGTCATTTTCCCAGCACACTCGCTAGCACGACTAGTTTCTGGCTCCTAAAATTTATTAACGAGGAATAAAGAAATGAACAACAATTTTAGTGTAATTTAGGCACACTGTATTCTTCAACAAGGTTACATTCACGTGGCGTCTCGACTTCCTTGCCTCCATTCCCGAATCAAACGTGTGTTTTAACAGCTTAAGGTGGCGCCAGTTTAACCAAGTCTAGAAGCCACCAACCCTTATCCAACCAACCATCCATTATTTGTTTATTCATTTATCCACTCGCCCATTCTCCTTATATTGCGCTTTTGTCGTCAGGTGCTGAGTTTCTTGTGGTAGCTAAGCCATCAGTTTTGATCAGCCTCTGCCAAAAATCTCCATATTATAAACGGCTCAGTTGTGTGCAGCATGTCTTTAACAGCATGCTGGATGCTGAGGCACCAGTCAGTTTTGTAGGGTGATGGAGAAGGCGCGGATTTGGTAGCCAGTTGCAAGCTCCAACCGATGTCAGGTTTTTCAGGTTTTCTTCGATACTGACCGGCAATCACATTTCCAACTAGGTTTCGGAAGGCTGGATTTCCTTTCTGCATTCAAGTGCTTATCATTTTGTTCAATCAGCCAATTTTTGTAGATTCTACGCTTTCCCATTCCAGAACAAGCAAATTTCTAGATGCGGAGCGGCTGAATTCATTTTATTCACAGACAGTATTCTGGTTTTTATAGAGCTCGCACTAAGGACGCATTTGCGAGGCCCTCATAAGGATCGACAACTACCAATGTAACCATACGTGGTACTCATGCCCGAAAGAGGGAGAAATTGTCGAAGAAGTGGTGTCCCGAAATCCAAAGTACACTCAAAGTCTTCCATGTTTGCCATTGTGTCAAAAGCCATTCCAAACTTTTGATGATAACGAACTACTCATGTTGCACTAGCCTCCATGTGGCAACTTCTTATCGACTAAAGAAATGGAGAGAGTCACAAGAAGTCCCATCTGACAAACGAACCTTTACATTCAACTGTTAAGTTAACTAGAAATTCGAATTACTTGAACTCAGTAGTGCTCTTGAAACCTTTTGAGGCGTACAGAAACACGTTAAACTTTACCTTAGATTTGCCCAAATTGGTTCAACTGCCCTTAAGTTGCAAGCCAATTAACTAGGCATGTTTTTTTTTCGGTGCAAACAAATGCCGCAAAAGAATAAAAATTGTCACAGCTCACCGTTCGTCATGGCTTTCAAAGGATACTTAAAACAGCCGAGAGTGGCGAACGCCAGCATGCATCAAAAGGGCGCTTAGACTAATAAGCATGATATGCCCAGGACAGTGCTATTTCGTTTGTGTTTAAGCTCTAAATAATCATGGTGGAGATGCTGTTGCGTCCCTCCCAAGTCTTCTCTGAAGACTAAAGTAGACGTAATGCTGGGGCAGAACATATATATTTGACAAACGGAGAGAAACCGGTGCTGCTGGTATGGCTCGGAGGCCAGCCCATCCTGCGACGACAATCTGGTCAGCTTGATTTGCTGTAGCCATAATGGGAGTCAAACAATTTGCAAATTACATTTATTGGTCACGCCACAAATGCTCTTCAGCATTTCAACTTCAAAATGCAGCAGAATTTATTTTTGTGCTTTTGTATTGTTAGCATAAAGTTCACTTAACTCTTGATTTGCATCTTCACGGTTTACTTTTATTAACCACATTTGATTTGCCATAGCGTCCCATCAGCGTAGCATATTGATATTCTCAAGGTCATTGCGTTCCCACCCTTAGGGGTAAAAGTTCTTCATCCTCAAGTAATGAAAAGACAGGATAAACGCATTTTAAATATTTTATATAAAGAGTTTTTATTAAATTTTTTGGAAAGATAATGCTATTTAGCATCCGTTTGCATTCTTTTAGCTTATACAACAACGAAACGCTGCACATTTATGCTAGGAATAAGTTGCCCAGAACGACTAGCATTATATTACGAAAGTAATGTTTTTATTCAATATTATCCGCTTACTTTAGAATTCAGAATATGGCTTTCAATTCTATAGCTAGTACCTAAATCGCTTCACTCTTGTTCTGACAAGCACTAGACACAAGTCCAGCATCGTGAAAGTGCGTTACAAGTTATTTCTGATTTGGCAATCCTATCATTTACATGTATCAAATGTACATCAAGCAACTTTACTATGTTCAAGGCTCTAAATCAAAAACTAGATGGGGGTTTCACTCCTCTACAAAAAGGCATTTGAAAGGCCAGTAGATTTAAGTAGCACAAAGGACTCCAGGTACACTGACGGTCGCCATTAAGAGCATCTAATGAACCGACCTTCTACCATACCTCCTACCCCATCCGGCCACTTTGTTCAGCATGTCAGTCAACCCCATTCAAATGAATGTGGTGGCACTAGCCATCATATCAATTTAATGGTACCGCCTGCTGGCATGACCACACGACGACATTTTTGACCGCCCTACGAACTAAAAGATGCTATGGGTTTACTCTAGCTGCATTCAACCCTTTCGCCCCCTCGGCTTCCTGGTTTATATGTCCCTGCACAATGCGGTCGGAAACGTCTTGTCTTCTTTGCCTAAACACAACGACCCTCCTCAAACCCATAAGTTACACACTCTGTACCTATTAAAGCCGTCTTTGAGGCTAAGTGGCAGCATTTCATCTTTCAATAATT
This sequence comes from Taenia asiatica, assembly GCA_001693035.2. NCBI lineage: Eukaryota > Metazoa > Platyhelminthes > Cestoda > Cyclophyllidea > Taeniidae > Taenia > Taenia asiatica. Next base: position 15,310 of record LWMJ02000790.1, read on the forward strand.
TGCGTCGCAATAGTGGGATCAAAGCAACAAATGGAGACCGCACTTTAAAATACGCTCATCACCTGTGCCAACAACTAACTGCGGTCCAACAAAATAAAAAAAACATTTCCATACCTGCTAAAGCCAAATGTGCCGCAACTGCCACCCGCTCATACAAATGGACTGCAGCTGCGCAGTAGAACGCCTCCGTCAACAATTCATACCTACGTACTGCAGTTTCCTCAGCTTTTCCCCTCCCCGAAGACAAAGAGGAATATCATATTTACCCAAAATACATACACGTGTATTTAACATGGCAGCCACACACGCCACAAAGGTACAACGATGAGGCAAATAAGTTGCCCATCACTAAAGCCCGTCATTCAACAGAACATCCACGCATTACATAGACCACTTCGCCTTGTCCAGCACCGTCACCCATCCTCTCCTCGGTAGGGGTACTGCATCGTCAGTCTTCTCGCTCCCCATGGTGTAGGCTAATTCTGTATGGGATGGGACAATGTGCTAACCATCACGCGTGTCTGCGATTAGTGGAAGAAATGCTGGCCTAAAGCGAAAAGTCAAACTCCTGTCAACGATGCATCAGCACGACAGCTATAGTGGCAGAACACATATCGCAAGCATGCAAACACAAGCTCTACCGCTTGTCTCAGGAAGCGGGTATACAGTCAATACCATCAACTGGCAAATGACCTCTAAGCAAAGCACACAAACACGCACACACACAAGATTCCTAAAATCGCACTTTTTCATGCGACATAAGCCGCATAGGCAAGAATCTGCAGAAGCAAGTGGAACATGAAGTTGTTGGGCATTTTCCGTTTCTCCCACAAATTAATCACACTTCGGAAATAAGTCATCTCACACACGTGTGCGTCACCAAAATTGCCACTTTGGACATGGTACCCACTCCTCCATAACTTGCGTCTTAGGTCTTCAACAAGCAATAAGTCGTACAGAAAATCATGCCTACATATGAAGACCTCGTAGTATAGCCACACTTCCAACCACTCCACACCTACTTTATGTCTGCCCCATCTCATACCACGGTGGTAAAGGCGACTAAGCCTGAACATCTTGGGTTAAAAAAAGAACAAGCAAAACTAATAAGTGCATGAAGATAATTACATCTTATTCAACTTACCCAACATGCTTACCAAGTTGCCGGTTCACTTCTGTTTCGCTCTCGCGAGGCACTCTCAAACCGTACTCAGACGTTGAGAAGTCGATGGTGAATGATTAGCCAACACTAAGCAAAGCAACTTGCAACAAGATCGATAGGTGGAATCGCTACACCGCCGCTGTCTACGACGACGAGTTCAAAGGCGCCTAGTGCTGTCGTAGTGATATCCTATGAGTCGGCTTCCACATCCATATTCTCCCTTGCCGTCGCCATCGACGGCAGCAATGAATGTTGCTGGCAGCCTGATGAGCCTGTGATGGAATTAAGAAGGGTCCCATAGCCGGTGTTTAAGGTGGTGGTGGCAGAGGAGTGAGTGTTGGTCCGTAAGACCGCTCAACATCAGCAGTCACCATCCCTGAGAGGCTAACAAAGTCAACCCAGAAATACTGTACTGCTCACTAGTGACTTCAGCTTATCACAAGAGATTTCAAAGGAAGAAATCACTCTCATCGTACTTTGGGCTTACAACAACGTTAGCGCCAAGTAAAGCCAAATGCTTGACAGGTTTTCAACACTTTAATAACACATGAGGTCCCACTCGCCACAGAACCCTCCTTTATAAAATAACCCACCACATAACAGGCCACCGGGACAACTCAAATCAATTCCCCCCATAAGTGCTCAGCCTTACGAACAAACGTGGAAGCTTTGACCATGGACAACGAAAAAGTGACCATTTCTTCTCCGTGAATCTCATTCAATAAAAACTTCATGCAAACGCATATACATTCCGAACGATACACATAAGTGTACATGACTACCAATAGATACGTTTCATGAATTAGAAAATGATGACCTGGAAAATGACACAAAAAGGCATCTCTGTACACAGAGAAAAAGAACTAAATAGCAAAATAAGGAACATGCACCTCGAATCGCAACGATGAACAAACACTGATCCACCAAAAAGGGACTGCACCAGATTTAATAAAAAATTGCATTAATTCCCCGCAATCTCTCTATTTCTGCTTTCACACAATCACCACCGCAAATCACCATCCTTTCCAAATGGGACAGTAAGCCCTTCTATCACGCCGACTCTAATCTCACGCTCGTCTCGTCGCTTTAGCCAGCGTCCTTACAATTACCCAATGCCCATGCCAAAGGAGGTAAAATCTATCGAAATGCCATTAAATATACCGATAGTGTCCATGACATGATCCACATCGCAGGACCAAAGAGACGCACTCACAGGTGACTCGAAAATCTCGCCCTGCCTCCCATTCCACAGATCTTTCAAGTGTCGATCCGCCACCACTGCAAGTCCGGAGCGCTTAAAAAAGATATGAATAGCCGGGTAGTGAATTCCAACGCACTGCAAAAGTAAAACACGCAAACGCAAGTGACAAAGTCACCTCAAAAAAGCCGACAGTTAGGACGCCTACAAGGCAAGACCTGCATAATAATGCAAACATTTCCAAGCAAGCAATCGCAGGCCTCCAAGTAATTATTCTTCTGCTTCCAGATCTGCCCCAAATACCAACTCATGTCAAAGCTGAACACGCGACTCAGTGATTACTTAGGCCCTACACAACATTTTTTCGCAAAGATGCCACCAACATAAAACCGGGGTAACAAAGGTAGCGAGCAATAAAATTGCAGAGAGTCGCATGCTCTTGATATCAGTTCAAGCCGACACGAACACTATAGCAGTGAAAACGACCCACCTTTCAACAAGCACTATTTACGAAAAGGCCCACTAATAACCAATAAAAACGTGACAAAAGTCGAAAAACTACAGTCCATTTCGAATCCCAAAGTGCGCAAAACAATAGCAAAGGCCAAATACATATTTAGTGCCATTAGGTGATACCCCATTCGTAGCAAATGATACTTCACTTGAAACACAAGTTTCTGCATAGTTAAGGGTTAAAAGCATTGTTCACATCAAGGTTGGGCAAGCATATACCGGTACCTACCAAAATCCGCGCAAACAAGGCCCAAGCTTATAAAACCACAAGAAACCCACATGAAGACCCGCGCTGAGGGTGTGCATAAACAAACGCAAACGCGTTTAGTGTTATCTTTAAATGCCAAATGTAATTTAGTTTTACTAATTTTTTTTCTGAAATTTACAAAATAATAAAAACACGGGAATCAAGCTGATGCAACCGATATTCATGAATGCATTAATGTTATTTTAAGAAAGTGTTAATAAATAATTTTACATAGAAGCCTGTGTTCATAACGTAAATCAGGATAGCAAAAGTACACTAAAAAAACACTTAAGTGAGGCAAGATAACTAACTTCCACACTGGCTATTTAATCCGTTGTTTCTCTTCCGGTATTAGTTGGCCATAATTCACAAAAAACCTGCATTGGAAGGTAAGTTTAAGCCTTATCTTTGGCATTCCCGATAATACGTGTGACAATGTCTTTAAGTTTTGTGATGCATTCATACGTTGTGGTGAGTGCCATTGTAGCGTCCTGAGACTTCATTGAATGCAAAGGAGAGCATAATACAAGGGCTGAAGGCGTATATATCATAAACAGAGTGATTGGGGCTGCCGAAATGGCTGGAGGCCAGCCAGCCATTCCAGCTTACACAATATGGTGACTGAATCAGTGATAGTGGCAGTCAGAACAGGTAAAGTATTACAGCAATTAAATTGTTCTTTTCCTTGTATGGTGAGGGGTTTCACACTGTTAAATCCAGACTATTAGCAATAAGTCTACTAAGTAATTTTCAACTTCTTTAGAACAAAGGTGACCCCAATAAACTCGGTTCTGAGTTAGTTTTAGGGTAATCACGGGCTAGGAATTGTTTTCTTTTTTTGAGTGCTCACTCACGTGTAGGGGAGAGCATGATGGGACAAGAATGGCATGTATTAAGCAGTAAAGCGTGTGACGATGTTTTTGATGGTTGCGTCAACATTGAAAAGAGGTATGGCAATGAGAGGTAGGCTTAGTGCTGGGTTGAGTGATTTGCAGTGCCCCTGCAAGAAGGCCTGAAGAAGGCGGATGTGTCGATGTGGTGGGCGGGTGAGAAGAGAATAGCAGTAGTCTTCTCTAAGGTATCAGTTTGTTGCATGCTTCTCTCATTCTTTATTCCTTCCTTCCCTTCACCCACTCGTGCTCTTCTCTTCCAGTTGTCTCATTTGCATGGCACCTCCACATCCTTCAACTCACTCTTGTGCACCAAATTATTTCACCTAACTACCTACCTACCTATTCTCTTCTCCCCGTTTATGTGAACGCACATCATCATAGACCACCACTGTCGCCGCCACCGACTTGGCTACTGGTTGTACACACAGTTTTCCAACGCGTCATGTCAATCTCTTGTGCCGTGGCAACATACCCTACCACTTGATGAGATTGACACGACGTGCATGCGCGTGTAAGATAAGGAATGAAATGATCACCCTCCACCCACCCAAATTTCCATCGTAATTCTGAGTGCCAGAATACCACTGAGTGCCGCGTCTGCGGCCCCTACACCCAGACAGGCATTAAGGTAAACTAGCTAACAACTAACAGCCAGTCCATCGACACATCCAGTGGTCAACAATTCGCCTTATAGTGAGGCAGCCCTCAAGAGAGTCGTTATCACGTTCATGGGTGCATATACTGTGGAGAGACTAAGGATGCGCATTCTCCTTGCTACCCACCAACTTCTCCGTCTTCTTCGGCAGCACCGCCGCCTGGATGTTGGGTAGCACACCAACAGCAGTTGGTGCACTCGACCCAAGGGAAAATGTAGACCCGCTCGCGCCGACCTCGTCTTCGCTTTAGCCTATGACTCGCCTCCTTTGCCTCTCCGCTCATTACTCTCTCGCCCTCGACCAAACGATTGAGACGTGGAACCGCCACGTGACGCACTGTCTCCCCTGAGACTATCACACTGCGACACACTTCTTATTGTTTGCACAACACGCCCAACCACTTCACGCATCTCACTAACTTTCCATCACCAACACCTGCCTTTGGCCACTTCAGTCATCATGCTGCTTCCCACAAACACCTGCATCTAATACAACCGGATCTCGCGTAGCCGAAATTATAGGACATTCGTCTTTTATTTAAGCTAAGATGAACTAATTTCACCTCATCAGAGTCGCACATTGCAGACGGGGTCACGTGACCAGCCGGTGCCAATTGGCCACCGAAGTCTAGGGCGCATCGACTCGGATCCATGGCAGTCATGCTTCAGATATCCAGGTGCGGTTTACCTCTATCTCATTCCTAACCACACAAAAAAACAAAAATTGACGCTTTTAAATTCGCAACTAACAGCCAACTTTAAGCTCAAATAGTTGGAGCTTCAATGCCAAACTTCAATTAACACGGAATATCAAGTTGGTACAAAGTAAAAGTACACTTAGATAAAAGGTTCCACGCTTTATAATTCTGACCATGTTTTGTGATAAATTTAGTTGCATTCTAAATATGAATAAATTAAATGAAATAGTGCGACTACTGAAAGCCCATTGGCTGAAATAAGGCTGGCGATTCCTAAGGTGGACATAAATACCAGTTTCCAACCAAACCCTTCTAACTGCCTAATTTCCTTTTCTTTTTTCTGCCCACTGCCTTTCCCCTTAAAATTAGAAGCTGCGAGGTAAATGTCGGTCTGTGGCCTAGGAACAGAGCTTTGCCCTCCAAATTAGTTAATGTGGCAAAGGAGGCGTACGCGAAGCGGAGATGACCCTGATCACCGTGCCTCGTAATGATTACTCTAACTTCTGGTAGAACGCGCCTTACAATGAGACTCGAGAAAGCTCTTTAAATTGCTCATCAGAATGATTTCATTAGGCTTATCGCAAAAGTGGCTTTTTAATAAGTTACTAAGAGCGTGTTAGAGGTGCTTCATAGCATAAGGTGTCAACGACATTCTGGAAGGGGAATTTGCAGGGCTGACCCTGTACAATCCCAATTCGCGGCGAATAATTCTTACATCAGTGAGCCACTAAAAGACCTATGGGGATTTCGGCGAGTGAAATGCTCCAACCAGGAGACAGAGTGTGTCGCTAGCAAATGGTATTGGTTGAGTTTATAGATAAGACAGCTGATATGCTGGGAAGTATGGCTGTCTAGGTTAAAAAACTTGCGAGTCAAGAAGAACTTATATCGGAATTGATGGCAAGCTACCAACGAGAGCACTACTGGAGACTCTCAGATCTATCTTCGTGACATGAGAATTGGGCAGATAGCTTGAAGAGTCACTCGCCAATCTTGGAATCGGTTGGGTGACTGGATGGAAGGGAAGAGAAGCACTTTGTAAGGGAGACAAGGCGTCAATGCCACCATAATTACCTCCAAATTCACGAAGTGCTGGGATCCTCTTCTACTTCATCCCGGAAGGAAGATTGCGTCATTCACCTTAGGTATTTCCTCTTACCTCACTTCTCTTCCCCATTTTGTCATTTTCCTTCTTTGGCCATCTCTTTGTATCCTACTTCCTCTTACCAAATTTGCACATCCTTCTTCTTACTCGCATTCAGGCTCGGTTTCAGCTATTGCATAGCCCACATTTGTTCCTCAAATTTCTTCCTTACAATCGACCCACAGCTAGGCAAGATGATAAAACAAATTGCTGCTGTAATCTGACAAACTTCATATCGGATGTTTTAGTCCAGTTATCCTCTACTTCTTCCATTTGAACAGCTGTTTAAACAACCTACATTGTGTCGCTGTTGAAGGCATATCCATTTTGTAAACAAGGGAGCCTTGTCACAAGGTGGTGGTACTAAGGAATTGTATTGAAAACGATCCTTGATGGGGTGTGAGCAGATTCGTTTAAGCAATTTGAAGAATCATCCATTCTCACCATTGTCAAACCAACTCCTACTTCTCGGTATGTTGAGATTTTCTCATAGAATTACAATTGGTTAAGAGAGCTTGGTATAGAATCCACCTGTAGAATGGTGAAATTGCCACATGCCGAACCGATCACTCTTTTACCTACAGACCATTCACAAAGGTGGGGTGCATCAAAAGAAGTGCATGTGCATCATTTGTTGTTGGAATGCAACAATTGAGCATCCAAGCTGCAGTCAAATGCTTGCAACGATGGCGACTAACGTAAACTGCAGGGATAGCCCATTGTAAAGTCAACTAAACCACAGATCTATCACAGCCCATCAGCGTGCACTAACCTATTGAAGCGCATTGTACAATGCTAGTAAAGGTGGTGTCGGTGGTGGTCGTGGTGATGTAAAGTTATGTGTGCGTGTGTAAGTGTGTGTTGGTAGTCATGTGAAAAAGAGCAGAAATGATGAATTTTGAATGGGTAAATTGATGGGAGGATGGGGGTATGTGAGAATGAGTGAAGAAGGGAAGGGTGGACAAAAAAAAGAGGTTTTATGGGAACTGAAGAGAAGAGCGTGAAAGAAAAGAGGAGTTGTGCGATGTCTGGTTAACGTAGGCAGGTGGTAGATGGAAAGCTTGAAGCAAAGGGAGAATGAGCGCTAGCGTTGAAGTAATGCATGCGTCAATATCTTAAGGAAGCAATCACGTTTGGTAAATAGAGACTTCATCTTAACGCTCCTATAATGGATCCACTGATGCAGAGGGATGCAGAGTCGAGGTAGAGCAAGACCTAAGTTTGCACGAATCTCACCGAAAAGGATCGCCATCTATCGTTTTCAGAGCTCCCTCCGAACCCTTAAATTTTTACTCACAATTGACCCAATATCGGACGAGCAGAAAATTAATTATTTGGCAGAATCGGACAAACTTAATATCTCAAACACTGTTTTCACCTACGTTAAAAACACACTGCATTCTCTTATGATTAGTTGTTACTTTGAGTGATTGGACTGAACATGCATTATTACCGGCACAAGCACATAGAGGTTAGTTTTCCTGTCTTCCAAAAACAACTCTGACAGAAAGAAGTTGGAAGGATACGTACTGCTGCAACATCAGTAATCCATGCGATGTTCAGCCTCTTCCTTGGCAGCTTTACCTTGGTGCCAACATCAGCCTTTGTCATTGGATTCTACGGTAGCAGCTGAGTTGCCATTCGCTATTGCCGCAAAAGGGTGATAAGGCATCCACCTGATGGTGATAGTGTGCTAGAATGCAACATGTGAAGGTCTTTAGAGTGCAAAAATATAAGTTCTGCTAAGCGCAGTGGCTGAAACGTAACAATTGACCCAATATCGGACGAGCAGAAAATTAATTATTTGGCAGAATCGGACAAACTTAATATCTCAAACACTGTTTTCACCTACGTTAAAAACACACTGCATTCTCTTATGATTAGTTGTTACTTTGAGTGATTGGACTGAACATGCATTATTACCGGCACAAGCACATAGAGGTTAGTTTTCCTGTCTTCCAAAAACAACTCTGACAGAAAGAAGTTGGAAGGATACGTACTGCTGCAACATCAGTAATCCATGCGATGTTCAGCCTCTTCCTTGGCAGCTTTACCTTGGTGCCAACATCAGCCTTTGTCATTGGATTCTACGGTAGCAGCTGAGTTGCCATTCGCTATTGCCGCAAAAGGGTGATAAGGCATCCACCTGATGGTGATAGTGTGCTAGAATGCAACATGTGAAGGTCTTTAGAGTGCAAAAATATAAGTTCTGCTAAGCGCAGTGGCTGAAACGTGAAACTCACTAGGTCGCAGAGCCTTGAGACAACGATCGATTGTTCCACGTGACGGACTGGACGTCACCTGGACTCTACTCGCTCTCACAATTCGCGACACTTGACCGCAATAATGGGAGCTACACTGAAGTTAGTGGAATGCATTACAGTCTCCCAATTTTCGCTCCAAATTACTTGGTTCATCCTCACTGTTATAAGCTCATCATGTTGGATTTTTCTGGAAAACTCTACAACACCTTCTGCCAATCAGCCTCTTCCTTGGCAGCTTTACCTTGGTGCCAACATCAGCCTTTGTCATTGGATTCTACGGTAGCAGCTGAGTTGCCATTCGCTATTGCCGCAAAAGGGTGATAAGGCATCCACCTGATGGTGATAGTGTGCTAGAATGCAACATGTGAAGGTCTTTAGAGTGCAAAAATATAAGTTCTGCTAAGCGCAGTGGCTGAAACGTGAAACTCACTAGGTCGCAGAGCCTTGAGACAACGATCGATTGTTCCACGTGACGGACTGGACGTCACCTGGACTCTACTCGCTCTCACAATTCGCGACACTTGACCGCAATAATGGGAGCTACACTGAAGTTAGTGGAATGCATTACAGTCTCCCAATTTTCGCTCCAAATTACTTGGTTCATCCTCACTGTTATAAGCTCATCATGTTGGATTTTTCTGGAAAACTCTACAACACCTTCTGCCACTCTTCCCAACCTCGACATAGGGCATCATTGACAACCTCAGGAGAAGTCAATCCCTGGAGAGGTGAGTTATGAACAATTACGTGGCATTAAACCTGGTTCAAAAGGCAAACATGTTTGTGCTGATGCCAATTCGAGCCATAAATGGATACTTACATACTGGTTCGATGTAGAAGCAGTTCCCTCATGCTGCTTGTCTGTGACTGAGGATTAGGCGTGTGCACGTGAGTGAGCTCGTCAAACGGACCAAAAGCTCTGTGGATACAGCATCACCTTGCAGTCCAGTGGATGTAATATAGAGATGGTGCTCAGCAGTTCCACTCACCACTAAAATGTCCTCGAAAAGTGAACCGCTATGTGAGCCTACATTGCCCCTTCCGTGTAGGCGAGAACACCAAGATGCTCGTTGCCCCACTGAAGGACGTGTGAACATCACAACTCCTCTTAGTATCCATGGAAGAGGACGGATGCACAAGTAGGATGGAGCTGAGCAGGCAGATGTTTATCACTTCGTTTAGAATGCCTCGTAGGGGTGAGTGCAATGTTGTGCTCGTAATACTTTGACATGTGAGCAGTTTTATGCTGCTACTCAATTAGGAGTTTTTCTTCACAGAAACCAGCACATTTAGTAGATACGCATGCATTCTAGGGATGGTTTGCATTGCATAGCCTAATATCACAGTGTTGCCAAGTTTACATCAAAGGAGAGATTCTCCAAAACAAGTAAACATTCAGGGGCGAGATCCTATCAAATTCTACGGAATGCACGCTAAAAGTAGCAGTAGCACCATAACTCGGTATCATCCTCATGTTTCAGGCAAACAAGTAGGCTCGTTGCCCCAGACTACAGTTGAGAATAGCAGTCACAAAAAACGAAGACTGCATAATGATGGGAGTGTTGCTATCCAAGCAATAATACTTTTGTCTTGTCATCTTGCTCTATTTTAGCATTGCACACTCTCTCCTCACCCAACTCACTCTTTGAGAATTCTACTCGCTGAACACGATTTGAAGATAAGAAGGATTAATCTGGTGCATTGTCTTAAACGACTCTCACTCGCCCTGCATCACCACTCACTGCCAACAATACCAGCGCATTATACGAGAGAACGACCGGCACTCCTTGACCCACGTCAGTGCTACTCACTTAAACATCAGTAGACAGGGGGACAGAAAACATTTTAATGAATCGCCTTTCACCTATGCCCTCCTGCATGACATCAGAAGCTCTCTTCCCAGTCGCATGAACTACCACATGTTCAATTATGACTTGGGCAAGCATCACGTAAAGGCCCGACCTCTAGCTTTTTAGGCATTTCGCTAACAGACTCACCAGTGTGACTAATTCCTACTTCTCAAATTCCATTAATAAGGATCAAAAAATGAACAAAATATATAGTGCGATTCAGACACACAACGTCTGTCAACGGGATCACATTGCGTAGCATCTCGATTTCCTTGTAGCCCCTCCCAAATCAAACAAGTGTTTCAATAGCTTACGATGGATGGAGCATAACTGAATCTCGAAGCCACCTATCCTGCATTCAACCAACCACCCATCATTTCTTCATTTATTTGTCTATTCAATCATTCCCCTTTTACTGCGCTTTGTTGCTAGGTGTGGGGACTATTGCGATAGCCAGCCCATCAATTTCAGTCAGCCCCTTGTCATGGACATTCACATTATAAACGATTTAGTTGTGCGTGATATGTCTTCAAAAGTGTGCTGAGTGATTGAACACCAGCCACTCTTGAGTAATGACAGGGGAAGCGCAGAGTTGGCAGCCAGTTTTTATCTCCACCTGATGTCAGATTTTCTTCGATGCTGACTGGCAATTGCCTTACAAAATAATTTGAGGACAGCTAAATTTAGTTATTGCCCGTGTTTAGAACGCTCATCATCCTGTCTCACCAGCCAATTTTCGTAGATTGCACTCTTACTTCTTTTTAAAATGTAAAGTGCTAGATGCAAAATGACTGATCAATTTTATCTAGGGACAGTATTCTGATATACTGCTAGTCGCATTAAGGACACATTTCCGAGGCTCTCATAGGGACCGACAAAATGACTACTGTAAAAATACATGCAAATAAACCATGAATGGGGAGAAAGTGGTGAGAAAATGAGCCCTGACTCCAAAGCACACTTGAAGGCCACCTCACTTGACGCTTCGTAACAAGCCTTCCCACAGTTCTTTATGAGACCTGACCACTCACTTTACGCTTGTTTTGCCTAGCAACTCTTACATCGACTAGTGGAAAACGAGCTCATTCCTTAATGATTTGCATTGGAACCTAGAAGTGATAACAATACGTAACCTTCATTTGCATGCTTTCAGCCAATTGTGCAGTGCAAGGTGAAGTACTGGTGGTTGCATTATGAGAAATCATAGCAGCACTTACACTTATACTGCGTGTGCTAACAGGTTACCACCGTCTCGCCAAGAAGACTGCGATTAGCACTGATTTCATTCACAATTGGTATACCATTATTCGTTTCTGATTAACTCCATTTCCAAGCGCTGCGCGTTTGTGGACAAATCATTAACACATTTGTGGCACCAATTCACCAACACATTTGTGGCACCAAGAATTGCCCCACCAGGCATGCAATGGGTGTTTCGATTTCGTACATCCACAGTTATAAAGACCCAAAACGGCCAAACTTCCCACTTCAACCTGCGACGTAGCTCTGTCTTAGGTTGTCTCAAACAGGGTAGATCCACTATTTATTCTGTTTCCATGTATACTTACACACATCAATCTGGTAGTATTGAGGTGATCCCTTATTGAATTCGTTCAATCCTACATTTACGGCCCGAATGCCTGAAGTTTCGCCTTTATTACTTGCTCTTTATTTATCATCCTCCACCTCTCCTTGGACCGCCCCTTTCTCCGTGGCAAACACTATACTTTAACTCAAACAGTCAGCCTTGGTTACCGTTGGCCCTCCAGCACTTGGAAATCGCGCCTACGATAGAACCACGCATCAACAAATAGAAAGCAAGCACGAGATTAAAATTCGAGATCGACACCTTAACCTCGATTTGCAAGCAATTGTAGGTGGTTTAGCACCACTAGCATGTAATTTTTTATCACCGCACTCAAACTACTCAAAGCACTTTCAAATATAGCAGAGATGCGCAAATCGTAAACTTTGCACTCTGGTAGGCAAAAGAGACTACGTGCGCACTAGGAAGGGATTGCAGCTACTTAAAAAAGTGTAAGTAGGGAAGAATCACCTGTGGGATGCCCGCAATGGATATGAGAAGAGAACCTTGCTAGTGTATTAGTGAACTGCCCAGCACCATGAAACGCTATGCTCTCACTTTCTCTCAACAATTACAGAAAGGTCTACCACCTCCGGAGAATAAGTTGAATCCGTAGGGGTGTGGCTGACGCGTGAGAATTTATAACCTGGCTAGACTCTTCCGAATAACAGAGTATTCACTAAGCAGATAGCAATATGTATCGGCTGCTAAAGTGATTAAACCTGGTCAGAGTAATAAACTCGGTTAGATTTTTCGAATTTCTCACGGTGCTTATCAATGTGATTGATGTTGGAGTCGCTAGTCTTCACAGAGGGATGTACCATTAACAGCTCCTATAGATCGTCTTACATTGGAGACATGGGTTTGGTCGCCATCAGGCTATCCAGCATCATTGGCGCCTTCAGACTGAAGCGGTGTGGAATGAGTACATATAAGCGCATTTGGTTAGTGTAAGTAGGGAAGAATCACCTGTGGGATGCCCGCAATGGATATGAGAAGAGAACCTTGCTAGTGTATTAGTGAACTGCCCAGCACCATGAAACGCTATGCTCTCACTTTCTCTCAACAATTACAGAAAGGTCTACCACCTCCGGAGAATAAGTTGAATCCGTAGGGGTGTGGCTGACGCGTGAGAATTTATAACCTGGCTAGACTCTTCCGAATAACAGAGAATTCACTAAGCAGATAGCAATATGTATCAGCTGCTAAAGTGATTAAACCTGGTCAGAGTAATAAACTCGGTTAGATTTTTCGAATTTCTCACGGTGCTTATCAATGTGATTGATGTTGGAGTCGCTAGTCTTCACAGAGGGATGTACCATTAACAGCTCCTATAGATCGTCTTACATTGGAGACATGGGTTTGGTCGCCATCAGGCTATCCAGCATCATTGGCGCCTTCAGACTGAAGCGGTGTGGAATGAGTACATATAAGCGCATTTGGTTTTTCGAAGCTAGTAGGATAGAAAGATTGCCTTAAACACCACAAGACTTCTGACACTGCATTTTTGCGACACACTTCCATGTCATTCCCTGACATCAATCAAAAACATAGGTCGCAAAATAAGAAGTGTGCTCAATCGCTTTGGCGGACACTCAGCGTTATGGCGGAAGGCTTTGGTGATGGAGGCAATGGCAAAAAGGCAATGAAATGATTGCTGAAATCGAGTTTCCAGCTTACATCTTAATTGAAGCACAATTTCAACTCGTTCGTTAGTCCCATTGTCCTGTGAAATGAGCTAAGGTGTCATGGAAAATTTTGAGAATTAACTGCATAAATTGCGGAAATTCGAATGCAAAAGGGGCACCAAGACAAGGATTGGCCCAAAAAAGCCTAGCATTGCCAGGAGTCAATAGATTTAAGATTTCTCCGAAACAAATAAATATTCAGGGCGAGATCCCATCAAATTCTACAGAAGGCACGCCAAAAGTAACACTGCCTCGATAACTCGTTCGCGATGCCATCTTTACGTCTGGCTACAGTTGAGCACAGCGATCACAAAAGGACGAGGACTGCATTGGGATGGAAGTTTTGCTTTTCAGACAATAAATCCTTCA
>LWMJ02000791.1:2170-20604 GCA_001693035.2 Taenia asiatica
GTTCGATGTAAACTCATGTTCCTTCTACTATGCCCATATATAAGGCTGGAAAATAGGGTATACGAAGGAATTCATGCGCGTGGGAAGGGACGAGGAAAAGGAGTGAGAGCAATAAGTACTAAACCCATGGCTGTAATGTTGTTTCGTCACTCATATTAAATTGTGGGCTACGAAGGGTTTCGGAATGGTGAGCAATCAAGCACCAGTGCTCTGGCCTCGGTTCATTCTAGAATCAGAACAACTTCTCTAGTGACCTACTGCAGGCACCTATTTAAAAACAAAGTCATTTTTGACAATTAAGAAAACAACGAGCCATGTAAAAGAAAGTATAAAGTAAGGAAGTGGGCAAATAATTCAAATAATCAGTCAAGCAACCCATCCTTTCATTGATCCAACAATCATTTGGTCGGTCAAATCGCCAAATCAATAGCAAATGGATCAGCTAGGAAATTGGGATCTCAATCAGCTTGGATGGCTGGTTAGTTGACTTGCTTCTACGTGCAGTGGCAAAATTGCTTAAGTGACTTACTAGGATGTTTTGAGTTGCAAAGTGGCTTGCATTTTTTCTCCCACAATCAATATACTATATCCGTATCCTCTTTCCCTTCCCTTTCATTCCTCATCTGTGTTGCCTTAATACCCACTCCCAAATCAACCACATCTTTCAGCCGTTGGGTGGTTGATGTTTTGCTCTCCAGCAGCAGCATAACTGCCGTTGAAGATGACGAAGTGATAGAAACGGACCCATCTGAGAGGGAGGCAAGTGCCACCAGCACGTCTGCTTACTCAAATTTTGCCGCTGGCTTGTTATAGCCAAATGGTCGGACAAGTCACTTTCCCAGTCACCACTGTCCACCACTATAATCGCTTTGTCATCGTCCTGGTCGCTGTCATTAATCTCCGTCATTTTTTTGCGAATGGGTTCAAAAATGCAAATACTTTTGCGTGAGTAGAAGAAGAAAAAGCGTAGGTACACACAGACTATCTGAAGGATCATTAATGCCGTAGTGGCTGCCTTTGTCCACACCGTTGCTTCCAGCCGCACACATGATAGTTATTCCAACTGTGCGTTGTGTATTCTTTTGTCTTTGGGTTAGTTCCCGGATGTGTCTCGTTCGGCAAGGTTGTATAAATAGTTGCCAATATATGTTGCAATCGGTCGTTGGTGGTTCAAACCTCTGCTACCCGATAGGGCTTGTTCCTTCTACAAATAACGACAGCATTAATAAAATATATAGTGACATTTGAGCCAAGGAAAGCTTTTGTGTAAACTTTAATGTGGTTGGACAACAAACAAGACTTACGTCGTTAAGTAAAAGCTCTTTTGCAAATTTCACCAGGCCAAAACTTTGCTCTGACCCAAGTTAAAATATGGGGCCAAAATGAAGATCGTGCGACACAAAGTAATCACAACTCAACGATGGTCTGATAAACGGTCGACTTCACGTCAGTTATCGACTGAAGGACAGTTTAAAATAAAACTGCTACTTTAATGCTCTGTGATGATTAGCCTTACATCATTTAAACGTTGCCCACAAACGAGGATGCTGGCAGGTGTTTTGCGTCTCACTACAGTTGCTTCGTAGTCATAACAAAACTAAGCTCTTGATTGTCACATTGGTGGGCACAAGCGGCAGCACCAATACCTTTAGCGTAAAATGCATTAAACAATCTCGCCTGCATTCCGCAGCAGTGTCCTTGAAAAAGAGAGGTGTCCAGCTAGCAGTCCACACTCATGCATTTTGGATACAAAATTACCAGCAACATCTTTTCTATTTGAACTCAAAGGCATTCACCTACTTTTATTTGGCGAATTGTCATAACAACAGTGTCCTTGAAAAAGAGAGGTGTCCAGCTAGCAGTCGACACTCATGCATTTTGGATACAAAATTACCAGCAACATTTTTTCTATTTGAACTCAAAGGCATTTACCTACTTTTATTTGGCGAATTGTCATAACATAATTTGTTCATAATAAATTTATTAGTGGACAATATGTGTCAACGATCACGTGTGAAGCAGATAATTGACAAGTCGAATATCAGGCGCGTGCCATGCTCTTCAGGCAGCATTAGCAAACAATCGGCCTGTCTTCAACCCTGAGGAAATGTGAAACATAGAAAGCATGGGCGTTGGCAGAAAAGCCATGTGACGCTTTCCTAATTAAACTGCTAATTTGAAAACTCTAACTGTTCTACACTCCAAGATGGTGCCCAACCGCTTAAAAAACTAAAGCGGTTGCTGCCCAAAACGATAGATAAGCCATTTTCAACGGTCCTCTACGACATATTTTGACATCGCTGAAAGTCTCCTTTTTAAGTTTTGTAGTGATTTGTGTAACAATAAAGTATCACAACTGCAAGTTTACCTCATGTATGGTCAGTGATTCTTGGAAAATACTCAATAGCAAATCCTTACCCTAAAGCTAGAAAGATAGCACCAAATACAGGAAAATTGTATGCTTTTATCCAGATTCGATCATGAGGTACTGAGGCAAATCACCCAACAAAATTAAGTTCTTTACTTAGCATGGCTGCAAATCAAGCAGTGTGGGCTTGTATCCTTCTCCAAATTGCATCTCGACAAGCCCATTTTAACATGTCCTTCCGAATATTTAGGCACAAAACATCCTCACGGACGCACCACATTCGCCAATTTGTTGATGCGGACATCAGGAGAGGGTCATTCACGAAGCCTATTTTCTGCGCATGCTCCGCAAAGAAATCCCTCCCACCTTCCTCCTTCCTCTTCATATCTTCCACAATTATCACGCCCAGTGTGTGTTCAGGCGACAAGTTCGACATTAGAGCAAGATGTTTACTCGTTACTGTGGAAGTATGCTTCATAAGCCTGGAAAGCTTAACAACATAAAGAACGCAGTCATAAGCGGCTCGTGGCACTATTTCTTCACTGCGCATTCTCTCATAGAAGCTGTCAAGAGGTTCAACTTCTGTTGCATTTTCAGCAATAAGGCAAACTGACTTATGGAGTGCGTGATGCAACAAATCAACACATGCCAAGATTGGACTGGCAGAGTTCATTACATTTATGTGCAAATTGCCGTGGTTTGTTAAAAACGTTTGAAATGTAGGCAAGTACTGCCAGCACCTTAGCAACTCTTCCTTGTTCTTCTCTAGTCCAGTCGGCAGCACTGCATCAGAAAGGATGGAGGTGATTAGAAGACAGCTTACTCTCTCATAAGCACACTGAGTTGTAGCGATTGGCGGACAATGGAGATCAAATTGCATTTGCTTAAAATGATGCTTAATAGCATCACAAATACTTCCAAAGCTCAGTGCTTGCGATTATTAATGCAGTACATCACATGCCTTTTTGTCTACCCACTTCCACTTGTTGATGTGTGAATGAGGAGTTAGCAGAGAGAGTAACCACTTCCAGTCTGGGATTGCCGTACAAGCATTCACAGTGTCAACTGAACTGAGGTATTTGCAAAACGAATGGACTAGTTCAGGAGTAAGGTCTGTAACCCCAATAGTACGCGGTTTCGTCCAAAATGATTTCATTGCATTGTTTAAGTGTGGAAAGCCCAAAACTCAGCTGTAGTAAACACCCCACTAACTCTTAATAGCTATTCCACCAAAAGGTAAAAGCTTTTTGGATGTTATTTTCCTAAATGCATTTTAAATGACTGTTTTAGCTAGAACTTGTACAATTCAAATTACTTCCATCTCCACATGAAAGGTGCAAGCAAACAATGCTAAAGCCGAATAATGTAAATCCAAAAGACGTGTGAACTGGGAGACCTAATCAGTCTTGTGAGCACAATTTAAATGCTGCAAAGTGAGTAGAGAAATTTAAAATTTGGCTGGGTTCACGTCTTTTTGCACAAGTAGAATGGTATGGCCGTCTTAGTAGGTAAAAGCTTTTTGGATGTTATTTTCCTAAATGCATTTTAAATGACTGTTTTAGCTAGAACTTGTACAATTCAAATTACTTCCATCTCCACATGAAAGGTGCAAGCAAACAATGCTAAAGCCGAATAATGTAAATCCAAAAGACGTGTGAACTGGGAGACCTAATCAGTCTTGTGAGCACAATTTAAATGCTGCAAAGTGAGTAGAGAAATTTAAAATTTGGCTGGGTTCACGTCTTTTTGCACAAGTAGAATGGTATGGCCGTCTTAGTAAAGTGCTGCTCTTGTCTTCCCTGCATTTGTTTTCGTCAGCAAATGAGGAAGCTTTGAGGAGAATAGCGTGCCTGCTTTGATTTTGCTATTTGGGCAATGTGGCTAAGTGGATTAGCAATTGGCAGGGCTGGCATAATTGTTCTACCACTAGAAGGGTAGCACATGTAAAATAGGCTACAAAATCGCTTTGCCTTTGCCATTGCCTTACAAATGTTATGCAAAAGAGGGCATGTTATTGATGAGTCCCGCCAATGTGCCACGCCTCTTTCAATATGGCTTAAGACTCTACCTCGTACAACATTGATCTATTTGGCGACTTTAGCAAAATTCGAGAACGGAACAGTGTACTTTGCACATGCTATTAGTTTGAACCACTAGATTTGCGGCAAAGTTTTGTCGCCACATGGCCATCATAGATGCACATTGTTGCATAGAAAAATTAGAAGGCCTTCAGTCATTTTCTTGCACCTAGACACCATTGCGGTCGCGGATTTAAAAAATTGCTTAAGAGTCCACCTAGCAGAAGTTTCTCACTTATCTAGCAAGTATCTCGATTCCTTTGCATTTGGCAAGTTCTGCTGTAACAGCGCTAAAATTTCCTGAAAATGCACCTCTACATTAGACCTTTAACGCGATTCAATTAAAATAGTACTTGCTCATTGCTTGTTAATGAAAGTGTATTCCTCATAATTACATTGCTACAGAACTCGGCTATGCAAATCGCAATGATCTTTTTGCAAAGCAAGTGTTTAATTCCTGTTTCTTGACTAGATCGACACTCTTAATACATTTGCGTTACGCTCTCACCGTCTCTGGTGGTACGCATGTTGCCACCAGCGGTAGCAAATTTGAATGAACTGGATTTCTTTGAGTATGAAAGGGAGGAACTTCGTGCTTGATTATGCTGTAGTGTTAGCAATTTATAAATTTTCTCACGTCCACTTACCATATTTTATATGCCTAGCCTTGACAAACAATGCAGGTGCCAAGAGAAACAAGTAGCATCAGAACTTACCTCAGTATACGGAGTAAACAGGTGCGCAATAATCTTAGTTTCAGAACTTTGAAAGCGTTGGCTTGTAGGTTTTGCCATTCTGTTATTGCATTTAAGCTTTTAGTGTTGAAAATAATTTCATCCTTGGCAAGCCCAATCACCTCAACAGCAGTAGTTCAATTCGAAACCGAATTTGCAGAGTTGCAGGTGTTTACCTAAGAAGAAAAACAGAACGTTTTCGCTTAATGATTTTTAGTTTCAAGCGATAAGGTAAACGTCTCCTATGCACAGCACAGACATTAGAGTGCTTTAACCCATCGCTCAGCCTGATAACGTGCAATTTACACAGCGCTTCTCTCACAAGGCGTTGCACCACAGTGTCGTGGCAAAAAGTGTGTGCAGGCTGAACGATTGGAAAGCTGCAAGTCTCCTTATTACAGCACCGATTCTTTCCTCGACCTTTTACGCTGCCGTGAGCGCAATTGATAGCTCAGTGACTCTGCTACTAAGTGAGAGCTGTAGTAAGGGTTTGCCTCTACTGTCAATGTTACATGCCCTGAATCCCGTAAGCGGGCTTGATGCCGATTCTAAAGCACTTACTCCTTTAGGTTGGTAGTGAGTGACTAATTTAAGGAGCAGTGTTCCATTTCAGGCAAAGGTAATGAAATGTCAGCACGATTTTCTTAAGGCAGACTATTTCACTTCCATTTATGGGCTGAATTTTGATGGTTTTAGAATGGCACAGCATCTAGGCTGTGGCGAATTGGGACGAAAAAGATTAAATTGTAGAAGTCAACAATTTTCTTAGCCTGCTGTAAAACCTGTATATTTAGATACATTTAAATAGTAATTATTGTTTGTGTTAAGTGGAAGCTGGTCAAAAAGCACGCAGAGCCGTAGCACCTGCCCCAAATTTTAATGACTAATCTTTGTTGTGTCATGAGTTTTAGTTTACTACTCCCTTGCATCTTTGTAGGATTACGCTGATACCTTATGGCCTGGTTCGTTTTTAGGAACGAAGGCAGGAGGACGATTACTAAGATGTGTTTTTATCACAATTAACATTACGTTAGTGCATCAAACTGGTAGTTTTCACTATAGGCCAATTGCTGTACAGATTGTCCTAAGGCTTTACGCTGTGCTACGAATCAAACCTGTTCTTCGGTAGTAACTTCCAACAGCCAAAGACAAGTGATTTACAGACATTAGCGTCTTCATCCAGCAACTTTAAAATCAGCCCTAGTACTCATAGCTTTACATAAATAACCTACTATTCCAGCAACCGCTTTTGCTTTCTTTTCCCCCCTGTATGCTATCCATCCGTGTCCAAATTACTATTCTTAACTAAAGTTTTCTCTTCATTCTAGTGGTATGGCAAGATGATAGACGTTACAGGCGAACGCGATGACCTTACTGTAAGCATTTACGCACCGCCCCTATTTCTCGCGGCCTAAAAAACCATTACTGGTAAGGTAAGCTCCTACATGGCGCTGCCTGACTTGTTTCGAAAACTTTTATCAATTTGTGTAGTCATGCCACAGGGCATGGAAATAGAAAGGGGATTTAACGCTAACTACGAAAGCATCAAAGAAGTCGCGCAAGTCCTCTCTTACTCCACTTTTTATCCTTGGTTTAAATAACGATTGCAGAGGCGTCAACAGCGAAGTCATGTACAAGTCAGCAGCATCACAATCAGGTTATCTGACTCCAATTAACTGCGCACCACCTTTTCTAACCTGCATTTATTTGTCGTATTAGGAACGACTGCACTACGGTCATCCAGGCATCATTTGGACATGCCAAGGCGGGTTGTAATTGTAAGTTTGTCTCGGGGAATCGACGTCTCCAACTAGCGTTGCCGCAAACTTGATGCACGCTAATGGTCATTCCGCTGCCTTGTAGACCTCTCATACGGAAAATCTTTACCTGAACTGCACTGCTCACACTGAGCAGGAAAATTCGCTATGATGCACACATCCAAGTACAGATTTATACCCTTAAGTGGGGTCAGACAGTCCCCCCTGGCCCATTCAAATCTTCATCGGTCTCGATCAAAATTGATTTAGCCAGCCACTTAAGTTCACTTCCACCTAGCGTGAGATTTGCCATCCTTGCCATGCACTGAACTTTAACACAAACACTACCACTAATGTGCAAGCCAAATCAGTGCCATCTCATGTTTAAGTAACTTTATTTCCATATCAACTCACATTGCAGGAGTTGCATGGCTCCAGCTCGTACGATCACATATCAAGCATTCGCACTGCAACAGCTGGCTCACAGCTGCCTAAGTAGGTGCAATTAAATGCGGCAGAGGTAAAGCGTCGAGATCTTTCAGGTTGAGCCTTGAAGCGTGGAGCGCTAAGCTCATTGCAATATATGTTAACAGGTTTGAAGTGTCAGTGTTCCAATCACACATTTCACTGAAGTACGGCCGTTATCGTAACTGCCCAGGCATCACAGCATTCGCATGCATTTTTGAGGTGCATTTTAGAGTTTTAAGGGTAACTACAATTGTGAATGTCTAACTTAAGCTAAATTCTGCCTTTAAGCTTGGCCGTGGCGAGTGACTATGATCCCTATTCACATTTCCTCTCTCCCTTGCAATCTTATTATGATCCCTACTTTTTACAACTTTCGAATTAAAACTTCACTTAAGACTACAATACCACAAAACGGGCTTTGAAAGAGTTCTTTGTTGTTTCTGCAGATGGAAACCAATCTACATTCTGTAGCATTACCACATGGTTTAATGAAAATTCCCCTCAGTTCAGGCTATTCTTTTAGCTCATATGTGGGCAGCAACATATGTAGCTTCACCTTCATTAGCTGCTCAGGTGTATAGGCGAGCGAGGAAAAATGTCAGGAAAGCAGCATTTGATTAAAGCTAGTTAGCCGTCACATCATTGATTGTTCCAAGGGAAGCCATTAAAACGTCGACCAATGAAGTGACGCAGTGCATGCAAGCTTCACTGTCCATGTCACGGAGGTGTCCAGTTAATACAAGAGTAAGTTCAGGAATCTTCTGATCATTTGCCTCGTCCTATGGTAATACTTACGCAAAACGAATTGAAGAGAGCACGGCCTGGTCAAATACTACCGCATGCCACAACCAATTTTAAACATCCTCCACGAAGGAAATCTTCACGTATAAAGGGCTCTGCGATGCAGTCTAACAGATCACCAGAATTTAGTTCTTTCCTGCACTCATCAAAATAACCGTATTAAAACTGACTTTCGAGAGATGCCCATTTTTTACAGCGCAGAGAGGCAAATTCAACCAGCGCGGCCCAGTTACTGTTATCATTTATGGATCTGTGAGGTCCATCATCCCCAAAGGCGCTGTAATCCGGCTTAACAATGCTTAGAAGGACCAAGCGCATATCCGATTGCAGCACAGCAGGTACAGCTGGACAAACTGTTCTCAGCTATTCAAAAGTAATGTATAAGGGATAAATTTCTTCTTTTGCTGCTTCCATTCAGTCGCAAATGCAATTAGTGTTTGAAAAAAAATATCAAGATCTGAAAAGGAATAGATTGTTTCCCCTTGTTCGGCACAAAATGTAAACCCTCTTGTGCACAATGACAAAATCGGCATAAATCGGTTACTTAGTATTCCACGCCCTCATTACAGAACCAGCGATTTTTATATAATACCAAACGTAAGTGCTCTGAATGAACAGTTAAGGATTGCTCTTATCAATGCAGCGTCAAGCTTGGTCATGTGCGATGATACAAGCAAGCGCCCTTACATCAGTGTGCAGTGTGGCTAGTGAGTGGGTAGCATCAAAAGCCATTGCAAAATAGCAGCTAAGCGGAGCACAACGGCCAAAGCAAAGCAGTGTCAATGTGCAGGCAACGGAGTCAACCACCTGATTTAATCATGTCCATACCATGGTCATTTGTAAGTTCATTTAGCACAAAACGCATCTGCAATAGAACTGATGTGCTGGCAGCAGTTCTGTGTCTTGCGTTATGCATTAGTGCAGATTTGGTTCTGATTGAGCTCACCTCATCTACCTGGGAGTCCAATACAACCTCTACAATAGTTGCAGCGACTCATGAAAAACACAGTTTGGGCATTTGGAATGCAGTTTATGTTACAGAATCGAGGCAAGATTAGAGTAGAGGGAAATGTGTACACCGTCGACTAGCTCCTCCGCCACCATGTTATATGGAGGCATGCTCACTAGCGTCGGTGTAGGTGCAGCCTCAGTCGTCTACCACCATTGCTGCGACCATCCCCACGGCTGCGCATATTGTGGTGCCGCCACAGGCGACCATGCATGCGGCATGCCCCAGTGCGGCTTCTGCACCGGCCACCATGCACACTTCTCCTCACATGGTGGACCCTTCACAACCTCAGCCCACGGTGCCCACTTCCATGGATACGGACATGGCCAACTCCCAAACTCCATTTCTTTGGCTGTCTCCTCAATTGCCTTGGAATGACCGGTACGCAGGAGTGCGTTTGCTTATATACCCTTCTCGTTGGTTCGATTTGCGTCGCGTGATGCTCGTGCGCAACGTACTTTTACTGCTATGCTCGTGCTTTCCGCTCCTCACTGCCACTCTCGTGATTCAGACACCAGGATAGATCCGGAGCTATTGATTACCTATGCTCTAGTGACTCGAGGAAACAGAATACGGTTGGCAGTGTATCAGTGGTAAAGTGTTTTATGGCTTGTGCGCCTTATTCAGATAAGAGTCTAGCCCAATTAGCTTTGCCAAACGAGCTGACCTACATCACTCGGTCAAATCGTAATGACTGCAAATCAGGTGCCAATCACTCCTCTTACCGACATCCTCCTAAGTTAATAGCCAAAGCAACACAGGACAAACATTTATTTAATTTTGCAAACACTGATCATTTATTTGTCAATTTTTATAACATACTTACCTCATATCTCATAAAAACGCTGTCCACTATGTTATGGGCTCCAGCGTGATGTAGATATTGCCAAACTAATCGGCTTCGACACATCACTGAGACGCATAAACGTTTTAGCTGTGCAAAAATCCATCGCTAATAACTACAGTAAATTTCAGAAGCCACAGCATAATCGCCCGATATAAAGAACCGGATTGAGTTTCAAAATGCTGAAGATCAAATGCAGGTTAACATACAGATAAACGAATTTAAATTTAAACCATTTTTTAAGTTTAACTTCGAAGCACTTGTCCAGTCGTCGGCTCTCTGATCAAGAAATGGCTTTTAGGAACTCTGGTAAAGTGTTGTGTGCAACTAATTACCAAGCTGGCTTGGGCTGCCCGAATAAGTCCCTTACAACCATGCAATTTTTAGCAGGCATAAATATTCTCATTGTTCCTGTAAGATGCTTGCTGGTGAGAGGGTATTCAAGAAATAATAAAGGTTATTGGGCTAGCTGGCATTCTGTCCCCGTACTGCGGGCGTCTACAACTCCAGGAAGCCACACCGTTTAAAGGGTTTCAGAGAGTTTTACTCAATAGCCATTTATTTATAGGTTAGTAGCTTATTCACTATCAGTCATTTTATAGAGCGAATCGGATAAAGACTGTAGACTGTTTCTCATAGCGCATTTAGCAGCAGTACGAATAAGAATGCCACCGAATATAAATCATTACAAGACACAATTACAGAGGCATCAAACTCTATGTAAAAACCTGTAGATTAGATGACCAGTGGCATTGATGGCGCAGAAATTTTTGATGAGTGCGACGAATAAGACCGCACAGGCATGGGCGATGATATGTAGTTGGGTCAAAATTGGAACGCATATGCCCGTTAGTTGTGCAAACAATCCTGGTCTTCTTGTATGCTCGTGTAGCACCAATTATAAGGAATATCATCGTGCTTGCTTTAGTGCGTGCGAACCGTGGATGTGATGGTGTGAAGAGCACCAGAGATGTCAGTAACTATGACTACACCCACTAGCAATTTTATAAAACAGGTACATGTGCCCACATTTTCTTATCCATAAAAGCGGTCTCACTTTGCGTGCCGTAGGCTCGAGTAACATACCGTTTTGGATTGGTGCTTTGATTTTGTAATTTAGGGCGTAAAACTTTGTTGTGTGTGTAAATGTCGGATGACTAGTCATGCACGTGTGCTGGGAATTCTATCACCTGGCCAAATTTCCACATTTTATGTCATTTCAAACCAAGACATGCTTGCCCATGCACTTGTAACTTTTCTTGCATTCCCAAAGCTAACAACACCATGGCCTCGTTCGCCCCTACTAGGGATAGCTTAGAAATTGGGGCCGATGCGTACGCAGTTAAATAACTTCCCCAAGTCGCATTATTGCCCATTATAAGAGACAATCAATTATCAAAATACAAATGACCTTTAAGCGAAAACCACCAGCTTATGCTTATAATCTCCTAAACGAACTTCTTACTCTCCCGCGAAGTAGTGCTGTCCTTTTGCACTAAACTACTTTGTATTGCCCTCATCAGTGTTTGAGTCCACTACAAAGCACGTAACTTGAGATGACTTTAAAGTGAGTGAAAAATCGTAGTATAAATGGGACTATTTATTATGTCTTTTTGGGCAAATACAAAGAGTGCTTTACACTCAGCTTAGGTGCTTAACTTCGTGATCACGGCCTCACCGTAATTGTTACTTCATCATATCTCTCTGCAAGGTAAACATAAACGACGTAAGTGTCCAGCTACTCTTTATCGTGCATTAAGAGGCAAATTCAGGAACCTTTAAAAGCAGTAAAAGGAAATATTTGCATAGTGAGGTGTTTGGTATCACAGAAGCAGGTGGTTCACTGACTAATCGGGGGACTTCATCGATAGAAGATAGTCGCACTGCTGGAAAATAAACATGAAAAGCATTTGGATACTGTTCCAGCAGTAGCTTCTATATGCGTTCAATAAGGTCACATTGCTTCAAACCAGTTGGTAAGATAACTATACAACGTGCAAAAATCACTTTTTAATAACGCTTTAGCAAACTTACTAGTGAGGCATTTGGATGGTATTGAGGTTAGAATTAAAGGCTTAAAAATAGCTTCGAAAAGGCTTGACGTAATGAGATATGAAACAGAAATGGAGCCAATTGTCAAAATATAGAGGACTAAAATGCAGAGAATAGGGGGTTGATTTAGGAGTGAAAGAGCAAAGTAAATGATGGCTTTTAGTATTTATTTTCAATTGTAGAAGTACACATTAGCAATTTTGATAAGCCATTTCAATGAAAAAAAATCCCAATTACTGCAATAAATGTGTTATAAAATGAGATGGGCATTTATTAAGGTGTATGTCAAAGGAAGACAGAGATGAGAAAAATAATCGTTGCAAATGTTGCAAGAATTGAGCGTAGCATCTAAACTGAGCAAAATCATCAGGGATCCTAGGTGAAATCGTTAGCTATTAACTTAGGAGGATGTCGGTAAGAGGAGTGATTGGCACCTGATTTGCAGTCATTACGATTTGACCGAGTGTTGTAGGTCAGCTCGTTTGGCAAAGCTAATTGGGCTAGACTCTTATCTGAATAAGGCGCACAAGCCATAAAACACTTTACCACTGATACACCGCCAACCGTATTCTGTTTCCTCGAGTCACAAGAGCATAGGTAATCAATAGCTCCGGATCTATCCTGGTGTCTGAATCACAAGAGTGGCAGTGAGGAGCGGAAAGCACGAGCATAGCAGTAAAAGTACGTTGCGCACGAGCATCACGCGACGCAAATCGAACCAACGAGAAGAGTATATAAGCAAACACACTCCAGCGCACCGGTCATTCCAAGGCAGTTGAGGAGACAGCCAAAGAAATGGAGTTTGGGAGCTGGCCATGTCCGTATCCATGGAAGTGGGCACCGTGGGCCGAGGTTGTGAAGGGTCCACCATGTGAGGAGAAGTGTGCATGGTGGCCGGTGCAGAAGCCGCACTGGGGCATGCCGCATGCATGGTCGCCTGTGGCGGCACCACAATATGCGCAGCCGTGGGGATGGTCGCAGCAATGGTGGTAGACGACTGAGGTTGCACCTACACCGACGCTAGTGAGCATGCCTCCACATAACATGGTGGCGGAGGAGCTAGTCGACGGTGGACACATTTCCCTCTACTTCAATCTTGCCCCGATTCTGTAACATAAACTGCATTCCAAATACCCAAACTATGTTTTTCATGAGTCGCTGCAACTATTGTAGAGGTTGTATTGGACTCCCAGGTAGATGAGGTGAGCTCAATCAGAACCAAATCTGCACTAATGCATAACGCATGACACAGAACCGCTGCCAGCACATCAGTTCTATTGCAGATGCGTTTTGTGCTAAATGAACTTACAAATGACCATGGTATGGACATGATTAAATCAGGTGGTTGACTCCGTTGCCTGCACATTGACACTGCTTTGCTTTGGCCGTTGTGCTCCGCTTAGCTGCTATTTTGCAATGGCTTTTGATGCTACCCACTCACTAGCCACACTGCACACTGATGTAAGGGCGCTTGCTTGTATCATCGCACATGACCAAGCTTGACGCTGCATTGATAAGAGCAATCGTTAAATGCTCGTACAAATTAATTGCGGTGGGTAGTAAATAGATGCGCTGATGTCATTTGTAAAGGCGTATTCTCTATACAATTAGCGCCCTTGTGCATGAATGTGGTTGCTGTAGATAAGTTCGTTTGCGTCCAGTGATTGCAGTAAAAGTGGAATGAGAAGGAAAACTTAGCTTTAGATAAGTCAGCATTGCTCGTTTTGGTGAAGTAAGAGTGGTTTGGAATAAAAATCGGCTGCAGATGGTCTTTTGCGCTCATGGCTTTACAATGAGAGTGGGTGAATAAGATTCAATTTTACCAATGTAAATTCAGTATGAATAGAACTGGGAAGGAATCAGTTTTGCCCGCATGTGTGCCTTGATTTTGTCTGGCAGTAAAAAAATGAGATTAAATTAAACGAATTTATACAGCAGAAATTTCTTAGAAATGTTTTATGATCAAAATGGCGAAATCTTTTATCATCTTCCACTACCTGTGGGGTCACGTGATCCGGATCGATGCATTCCTGCAGCTTTCTTATTGCAACTGCCTCCTAGAATCAACGTTTACTCCTGTTAACATAAGTTTTATTGATGCTGCTACGCGATGTGTTATTGTGCGTGCTACCGGTGTGAGGTAAATAAGTTTTTGGGATAAAGAAATTTTAAAGCACATGCATTTGAACCAAAATCGGTGCTAGGTAAGCAAATAAACTTAGGAGAACCTAATGGCAAACAGGGATAAATGGGTGGAACTAAAACAACCGTGTTTAAAACACTGAAAACGCCGGTTGTCAATGTTGTTTATTTTGGATAATTATTTTGCCGGAATACCAATCGCTCAGCAAAGCCAATGCGTCCACCTATAATACACCTAAAGCACGTTCTGGTTTATTGAGCACTGCTAATTCGCGGCGCACAATGGAGCACAATCCAAGGAAACTTCTTCGCATACAAATGTGTATTAAGGAGTTTCCTTGAAGATGTTGCGTAATCAAAATGGATTCCAACTAGCGAAAGTCTTATGTCTTCTTCCACTACCTGTGCGGTCACATGATCCGGATCGATGCATTCCTACAGCTTTCTTATTGCAAATACCTCCTAGAATCAACGTTTGATCCCGCTAACATCAATTTTGTTGATGCTGCTATGTGATGTGTTATTGTGCCTGCTATCGGTGTAGGATCTTCACATGGAGGCAAAAAATGTGTAAGATGCATATAAAAAATGACATTTCAGTAACAAAAATGGGACCTTATTAAGGCGATTATGGTCAACGATGAATTTTACAATCATTTCAAAAAAGTGGTGGCTTGAGTACGGCGGACCAAATGTATAGGAGAATTTACAAAAGAAGTGCTGAAAAGGGACATTTTAATGCACTTTATGCTACATGTCACTTGACTGTCTCGAAAAAAACTGCTTTAGGCGAGAGAATAAGAGCAATGACAAAATGAGGGACCTACAAATAAGCAACCGTGTTAATGACAATCCTCCAGTGTCAAATGCGCCTTCCACCCACGTGAAGGTACATGGCCCAGAGGGATGTGCGCACCTCCGCCATGTGACTGGCCAGTTAAATTGGACCAATGAGCAAATCCCTCCTCACCTCATTTGCCCCTTGTAGTCAGCACTGCAGGCACTGCAGGTGGTAAGGCGGGTAAAGAAGGAATAAGCAACCGTGTTAATGACAATCCTCCAGTGTCAAATGCGCCTTCCACCCACGTGAAGGTACATGGCCCAGAGGGATGTGTGCACCTCCGCCATGTGACTGGCCAGTTAAATTGGACCAATGAGCAAATCCCTCCTCACCTCATTTGCCCCTTGTAGTCAGCACTGCAGGCACTGCAGGTGGTAAGGCGGGTAAAGAAGGAAAGCACAGTGTGGGGAGTTGGCAACATGCGTGCGAAGTTGATTGTTGGACATTTGTGGTCACTTAAAATAACGCATGTGTTCAACAAACACTATTCATGTTTATTACTGAACAGTATTATTATTATTATTGTCAAATATTGGCTGGGTATATGGAGTGGATGGATGGATAGAAGCAAAGATAAATACGTTAGGTGCGTTGAGGGAGGAGGAAAGAATGCTTTAGAAGTTAGAGGAGGAGGAGGCAAGCATGGAATGAAGGAGGGAAGGGGAGCACATAGCACGAGTATGTCTACTGACAACCTGTAATTAGGCGGGGCCGAGACCGCGACCTCGGCTTGCCTAGTGCCCCTGATGAGGTCACGTGACATTCACCCATGTGTGGATCGATAGTAAGGGGTGCCTGGTGGCCTACGGTGGCCTTGGCGCTGACGTTGACCCCTGATGAGGCCACGTGACCTTTGCCTTTACGTGGATCGATATCCAGGCGTGCCTCGTGGACTGGGGTGACGCTGGGATTGACGTTGACCTCTGTCTGGAACCCCACGGTGTCGTCATGTGACTTTGACCTCACCGTGAATCGATATCCAAGTGCGCTTGGTGAAATACGTTGGCATTAGAGTCGACGTTGACCCCTAGTTGGCACCCCTGACAGGGTCACGTGACCCATATATCACCGTAGGTCCATATCCAGGGGTGCCTCGTGGTCCGCGGTGGTGCTGGCACTGACATGGCCTCTGCCTGGTGCCCCTCGTGGTCTTGACCTTGGCCTGGATCGATATCCAGGGGTGCCTGGTGGCCTATGGTGACCCCTAGTTTGCACCCCCCTTAGGGTCACGTGACCTATACATCAGTGTGGATCGATATCCAGGCCTGCTGGGTGGCCTTGGAGTCGAAGTTGACCCTGAAGGCAGATTGGTCACAATGCTTGAGAAAAACATGCCTAGTGAGGGACTGAAATTGGACTACTGGCGTGGCTCAGACGCTGGCCACAGGGTGATGCTAAAGAGGCCAACGAATTTTCTTTTACTGCAATCAAGAGTTGGGTAAATAACAGTCGCATTATGTAGCCTTCTCACGTCAGCCATCGCAACGTAGTTAATGGCAAAAAACACTTAGGGGCTATCCGTTCCATTTACAACATTTCCATGCAACTGAGGAGAGAGTTGGCCGCAAAGTCACTGAATCTTTTTGGCAATTCTACTGGATCTGGAGCCTCGTCCAGTTTGGGAAATGGACCCGGGGACGATGGAATCTGCTAACCATCACGCGTATTTATAGACAGACTTAGACTGCTCACCCAAGGTGGATGACAGAATAAAGAGCAGCTTTTGGGAGATGGGCTATCGCGCTCACTCACACTGTCGGGGTCCCCATTAAGTTATAGTAGGGAAACTTCTTAACGAAACTTTTCTGGGTGGTGTAAGGCTAGTTTTGCACCTATTATCAGTGGTTACCTTGCGAAAAACAAGGCTGGTGTGGTTACCAAAGTTCGGTGTTCTTAACAGTTTTTCTGTTACGAATTGGCTGTGGTTGCCCCATCCGTAGAATATACCCTTCCTCCAATAAGCTCGACCTCGCTTTTCTCCCACCCTAATGTAGCGCCTTAAGACCTCTTTGGAGGCTAAAGGTGGCATAATGCTTGGCAGAAAATGTACATTTGGCAGGCAAAAGTGGATTAGGCTGCTGGCACAGCCCAAAGGTCACCCTTCCAACGTGAAGGATCCAGTCAATTAAGTAGCCATAGCCGAATTCGAGGGCAAAAAACAAACGCATCACAGCAGGTGGTTCTGGTTTTAGGTACACCTTCTCTCGGCCATTGTAGTTCAGATATGAGCCGAATCTGCGGGCCCAGGCGAATCGTTGAGGCGCATCATTAGCGTTAGGGCTAAGTACTCTAAGCACCCTATCGCCTAGGCTTTGTTGAGGGTAGTGTAGTGGGGTGTTCGAAGTAGGTCCTAGCACTCGACCAATGTCGTCTGTCGCATAATCCTCCTTACTGCCCTTCCGAACTTTAAGAAATTTTTTCATCCGTTCTTGAAGGCTTACCATGACGTTAAAGGAAACACGGAAGACTAAAGTATAACAAGAAAAACTTTAATAAGCCATCGCGGTGCTAAAATGTTTATTCCAGCAGCTAATGCTATGCTTTGACAGGTTGCTTAGCTTACCTCTTGACTAGACAAGAAACTGGATCTTCGCAGTTCCACTTACGCTGGGAGGCTTTCATATCCTTCAGCCCCTCCTTACCTTAGTAATATGTTCTTGCCTACGCCGCTGCTACTTCTTTCCACTTTGGAAGACTGCTTCCTTCGTCGCTTCCCGACGTAATACATCTGTCATTTTCCACAGATTGCTGTGATATTACGGGATTATTGTGCTAATTGGTACCCCAAGGCTTTCGAAACTTTTCCTCTTGGAACAGAACGAACATGAAATTCACATTTAACAATATATTTTTAATAAATAATAGACAATGTTGGTTGCATTTTCATATTTTATCAACAAGATTCGTGAGTCTTGGTTATGATGACAAATACTCAGCAGTTACCTGTTCTCAGTTCCTTCACATAGTACTGATTTATCAACCCCATATGTCGCTCTTGCTGCTTGGCATGCGGTGGTAAAAGGTCGTCTTGGCTCAATGTTCAATGAAGCCTCGTATGTTTGATCATCACTTAGCAGCCGAGTTGGATCTAACAGGTAATCCACAACCTAAAAGGCGCCTTCAATCCACAGTTGTGACTCACCTCTTGCCTAAGTTTAATCATATAGGGCGTTTGGGTGTATCTCCTTATCTCCATGAGTACATGAGCCAGCTAAAGGAGCTGTAGTGACTTGAGAAATCAGTATTACCATTCTCATCTTGCAGAAATTTATCAAACCGTGTTCAGTAATATCCAATGCGCCCTCTTCGATGAAGGAGAGATCCGTCAGGTACATGCCCA
>LWMJ02000792.1:16154-29519 GCA_001693035.2 Taenia asiatica
CACCGATCCTCGCTACAACGTATGTTAGTCTTCAGTTAGCTAAAAGCCACTCTGATGACTGAATACAAGTGGCTTGGGTTTAACCACTTCGTGCAAGTGTAGACGCACTGGTAAACAACATAACCACAGAGAAACATAAGCCAAGCACTTAAAACGCGCAAAATCAGTGCAAAACACAAAAGACACCCACAAAGAGACAGGAAGGAATGCATCTCAGCTCACTTACTGCCTCAAACACTTTTTAATTTTGATTTGTATACGCATTCATGAACTAAAAGTCAGCCCATAGTAAGTTCCGCAAACGCACAAAAGAATCCACTTCCATCGTCACTCATGACAAACGAGAATAGCTGCCCATCTTTTAGCACTTGGCTGCCCGTATTTTACAACGTTGGAAGTGAAATTGCGACAAAGATACCTACCACAACACGAGAAAGTGAGCCGGTAGGCCAGTTAGCCACGAACGGGCGTGATGACCTTGAGAGGCAGCAATTACGAACCAGTGCACTATGGTGAATGGATGACAATGATGTCAGGCGAAAATTAAGCTAATGACACATATGAGCAAAGGCCTACTTGCCTTTACGTGTAAATCAACATGATAGGAAAGCGAATAGCTATTATTCGTATTTTGCTACTGGAAAGGTATACAGCAACAATTTATGCATTCCGTTTCTTAAATAGTAACAAATTGCTATGCACATCTATAATTTGAATAATTTTTGGTTTAGTTTTGCATTCGTTTGTCCGCAAGGTCGTTGCAATCTCCTAAGACTCGCTCATCAAGTATGTATCCCGATGCTATTGTTTATTGCACTGTGTCTCGTCCGCTGGAATGGATGTGTTGCTGTTGCCGGTCAACCTGCTTCTGAGCCAGGACAGCAGTACTGTTTTCATCCTTTTTTCACTGAGCACTTTTCCTTTTAGTGTTACGACCTTTTTTCTTTAACGAAGTTGCAATAGGAAAGGGTTTGACAGCTTTCTTAGTGCCGAGATTGCGGATAAGGATGCGCTGTTCTTCAAAAAACAACGATCCGTACAAAAGTGGGCCACGTATACCATTAAGAATGCTCTGGTCTCTAATTTTGCCAAAAAGTGCACTCGTTTTCATTTCATCATTATCAGACAAGGCTCAGATATTACCAACCTGGAATGAAGGCAAACACCGTCATTGCCATCACTGTGCAGTGCCAAGAGAAAACGAAGCACATCACTAGACCGCATATTTATGTATTAGGCAATTGGAAGGGATTTGGGCTATCGACGTGGCACTGATGACGACATTCCTGGCTGAAGTAAAATTGCCATTCTGCTCACGGTAACAAAGGTCGAGATTTAGGCAAACAACTGCCATATGACATGGCGCTCCTCCTTCTCAAAGCCCCGTTTTTGCCGACTCCCGTGGCGGATTTCCTTCACAATGGAATCAGTGGTGAGGGAAAGCACATACGAGCCAACGGCGCCAGTCACAATTTTCAGCAACTGAGGGGATGTTTGACTGCATTGCAAATGATCCCTTTTGGCACCAGAAATAGACCTGGAGTTTTATCCCGTTAAAGGTCTAGGTTCAAAGACAGAGAACTTCGCAGATGCACGAAGTGTAATACGGGATATGCTATAGTTCTCAAAGGTTAGGGTCTCAGGTTTTCACACACACTCCACATCTGTGTGTGAAAGCAGTTAAAAAGTTCCTTAGCAATTTTCTCTAGGCTGTACACGACTAGTGTGGCCCCCGTTACGATTGCATGCATCGCAGAGCAAGGGACTGGGGTAGCCGCCAGAGATAGACAAGAAGCCTCAGCAAGAATCCTCAGTGATATTGTACCATGTGCACCACATACACCTCTATCACATCACCCAATTTCGTCACGTAGCACTCAGCACCGGGATAGATGTCCCCTGAAGNGTCGGGCTCCCTTTCCACCGCTACCAATGCTAAGCTGCCTGGTTTCCCAGAAATTGAACAAAGGCAACCCTCAAGCAGAATCTGGGTGCTAAGCATACAGTAGAAGACTAGGCTAACCCGACGAAGGCATAATGACCAGAACGCTGAATGCACCTCCATCAAAACTGAGAGTTAAGCGGACAGCAAGCCAGCCACAGCAATACCACAACCTAAACACTGGCACAACATGTCTGTAATACTTTGTTTGTTTGAACTGTCGGTTTCGGTCACTTGGGTGGCCATATTGTACTGAGCCTCCAAGCCCTCTGTTTCCAGAATACATGTATTCTACCCCCCAGTACTATGCCTTCTCTTACCTTGAAGGGAGTCTCGGGACGCTACAACGTCACACTTGGGTATTAAGGGACATTAATTTTATTACATATTGAGACACGTTCATAGAAAAGTGAATAGAATTTCTTTTTTACGGAAACCGATTTCAAGCACAACCATGTTTCAACGACCTACGCCAATCCAATTATGTAGCATTGTGTGCACAATTTTTATTGAATTCTTAGGCCAGGATATTGCAAAACAATGGAGTTGATTGCGCATGTCTACTTGAAACTTGTTTGATTGTTGCATTATTCAATTGTTGAAGAAACTGAGTTCATAGCCGAGGCTGCTAAAGAGTGCGATACTTGTTTCGTTTCCAAGTGTAGATGATTTTGCCGTGCTCGGCGCAAGTGCTACAAAATACCCTATATCTTGTTCGCCCAAAATTTAGCAGGAGCTAAACCTACCTCTAGCAGTTCACATTTTACTTTCAGGCAAACAGTTTCCATTTGTTCAAGTCACTAAAAGAATTGAATAATTAAACTAAGCTTCAATCACCCAGAGCTTGCTATTTATCCCGGGTGGATGAATGCAAAATTCAGTGTGACCGTCATATTTTGACTGGTATCATGACGAAAATCAACTTCCTACCTGTGGATATTCTCCTAAAAATATGTGGAAGTGCGCAGGAACCCACCCCTCAGGAAAGCCCAAATTTACCTGACGAATACTCTGGTAAACCATTTTATCTATCCCTCCGATGTGGAAGATGACCCAAGCACACCTGTTGGATACTTTAGGTTGCGTCTACTTCCAACACTTGAACCCATTTTACGCAGTATGTTGGCGCAAGTCATAGCCAATGATGTTCTTCTCGTAAGCATAATCATTTGGTAAGCATCTCTCTCCTAAATGAAAGAATTGACAGCATGCCACTACCTAGAATATTATATCAAAAATAAAGTGAAATATAATAACATTTGCAATGAGCAAGTTGTGGAACACATCCTCATGTTTCGTAGTCGTTGTCACGATGGTTTGTAATCTTGGACGTAGAAATATGATTTTGTGGTATTGGTTCCTGTAAAACAGCATAAAATATAGTCTGACGCATTGTACGTGCCACTATAGCCGCTTCTAGAGCCACAATAAACAAGGTTTATTAAACTAAATGCTATGCATAATGCTCTGTTGAAGATATTTCAGAAGCCCCTTTCCTCTTTTAACGCCATCGATTACTTATCGCTTGAATTGTACCGAAATAACCCCGCAAAGTTGGAGCGCGTCGAGACAGTCAAGAGCCTGGACGACATTGACTGGGTCGCAAAGCACCGGAAGCTATGTTCTCAAGCCACGCTGCCGCTCAGTTGGCACTTAACTCGTGCAGAGGCTGCTACCATCATTCAAAAGCACTGGCGAGGATATTTGGTAGTCACGTATTTTTGGATTTGGCTCTAATCACATCGCTGAACCCAAAGCGTAGCGACGAGAATCTTGGGTATTTCTTTCAGCCTCACTGCCATCGCATAATCCTCTTCTCATTTGCACTTGTTTGTCGAAGTTCTTTTAGCTGTTCCAATGTGTTACAGTGGGCACGGGTAGTACTACGGAATTGATTGCTCGTAGTTACGCCGGTTCATTTTGATCACCTTAAAGAGAACGAAATGAATCTTGTTCGTTCTGCCAAATGGTTGCCATTCTTACGTTTTGCCTGTCTGTCGGGCTTGATTATTTTGTGACAACATGTAGTTGCGTGCAGCACCACCAGAACCATACGTCAAGTGTGTAGACGCATCATTTGTCCTGCTGAAGGTGCGACAACAGGCTGGAGTGCAAGAACTTCGAAGATGGCAGCAGGAGTGGAGACTGCAAAAAGATGAAGAGATGTCGTAAAGCGCATTTATTCAGCCTACGTCGCATGAACGACCCATCCTATCAATCGCCTTCAAATGCAAGTCGCACCACCACTGAGTTCCCACATAACATCCCATTCTACCTCTCTTGTAATTTAACTTACTGCTCTTACTTATACTTGGACATTGAAGTCAGTAGGCGTCATTTTTTAAATCTTGAGCAAAAGGATGACATCGTGAGTAAACTAGGCTTTTCCCCACTCATCAAGGGAAGAATTACAAGCACAAGGCCTTAGCCTTAACAATTTGGAATTTCACTGACTCATAAATTTATTCGCAGAGGTGGCGGCAAAGTATTTCGAGCTGAAGTACTAGTAAGCAAAAAGAGCAAAAGTTAGTCTGATTATAGGCAGGAGGACTGAGGGACAACAGGCATGCCAGAA
The DNA here is from genome assembly GCA_001693035.2 of Taenia asiatica. Classification (NCBI taxonomy): domain Eukaryota; kingdom Metazoa; phylum Platyhelminthes; class Cestoda; order Cyclophyllidea; family Taeniidae; genus Taenia; species Taenia asiatica. Next base: position 20,672 of record LWMJ02000792.1, read on the forward strand.
TGCACACCATGGAAACACGGAACAGACAGCGAAAACTGAGCAGCATCGCAAAGGCCTGATAGCGATCATCACCCACGCAACACAAGCAATGTCCAGTGACCCCAAGACTGTGCTTTGGTAGAGGAGGTTCCAAATGTTAGCTTTGAGATAGAGAATTATCCCCTAGAAAACTTCATATAACCAACAAATATCACTAACACAAAGGTAGAAGTGAGTTACGTGTTTAACCTCAGTCGCCAGTGAGGTTAAAATGTATGTTATGCTTTTAATTAATCAAAAATGGACATAAAAAGTGAAGCTGGAGGTAACAAGGAAAGATGAGCAGCAACTGTGAGGAGTGGATGCTGAAGTTTTAACAAGCACCAAAGTGCAGCCACTTAGTCAAACCGAAAGACAACCTGTGATAAGGAATTAAACAATAGTGAATGAACTCCCTCATTTGCTCATCATCAAGCTGCAGGTTTCCCATTCCTTCAGTAAACTTAGCCATACTAACTATAGTTTGCTGCCGAGTCGATGCGAAGTCAGCACCCGCCTGTACGAATAACGCTGTTGTCGCTCATGACAAGGTAGGAGGCGCTGCGTTGATCAAGAGCGTATGTAAAGGTGCGCTAGTTGTTGGGGCTATTTTGTCTGACTTTCGCCTGAAAAGCTTAGCCGTCTGATGAATGGATTGCATTTGCTTTTTTCCATAGGACACCGCTTAGAAACTCGAGTGGACTATCAACGCACGTGCCATTTGCGTGTTTAGCTGAGCTCAGGCCCAAACGATTGCAAAAATATTTGCTACTGGCAAATTCTGGGCATAATTAACCCTATCTGATCGTCCTGTTGACAGGAAAAATACCTCTTGTCCAACAGTGTTTCCAAAATGTTTTCGTGTTCCGAAGCGCCTCTTATTCTTGCAACATACACCTTTCTTTTTTCAGAATTTGCACTCTATTTGTTTCGCTTCTAATAATGAAGAACGATTTGAATTCCTCTCTGTGTCCCCACTCAAGAGTCTGGGAGGAAAATGCCACCTAGAATTTGTGTTCCATGCTTTAGCTCGACAGAACCTGTGGAGCGGCCCTATGCGTTTGCGTGAAACCTGGTCAAATGAGATAAAACCGTGCCTATTCACCAACGCTTGTTGAGCATGATGACAGCTTAAAATTACCAAACGGAACAGGGATGTATCAAGATTGTTGCACTTGCTCTTACCATGCCGTAGGGTGTTTGATGTTGCATCAGATGGTCGCGAGAGTTAGTGAAGTTTCTGATGGAATCCGTCATGGTACTTTGTAAAGCGTGTGCATGAGTATCGATGTGATACTCTGCTGTTTCCGCCATGATTCTTGCTACCGTTTGGTTGAAAGCGATGGAGATGTAACACGGTTGCAAGGCTGAGGTAAAAGCCGGGTTTTCTTCAAACATTTTCCTACAGCAGATGTGGGTGGGAGGCCTTGTGCACAGACTGAACGAGCCAGCTCTTTCAGTGGACACCTCAAACGTCAGATGTTGCTCTTGACATGGTGTCTGCAAGAAAGGTATGTCCGAATAGTCGTGGTATAGGCAGCGGACCATGATGGACCCATCGCTACTATCAAGTAATCAGTAGTAGTGGTGATGGAAGAAACCAACTGCAAATTCGGTAGTATTCATGAGCAATGATGTGTAGGTCGAAGTTGCATTTGTAAACTGCATGCTACAACATCTTGTGCTTGCGACTTGCTTCAAAGCGAGCTAGTCATTTTGGTGAACAACAGCAAATCGGCACTACTGATTGATCTTCCAATGTTTTGAATCCAAATAGCTTCTTCCCTTGAGGACTTGGTACATCAGCCTAGACAAAAGTATTCTCCATGTTAAAATGCACTGTATCGAAAATTGTGGTAAAGCAGGGCTAGCTATGCAGCATTCAATCACAAACGACTTACATGTGGTCACATAATCGACAAATCGCAAGAATGGCGTTTATCAAAGCTACCGGTATAATAGTTGAGTCGCTGCGATGACAGTGGCACCCTACTGACAGTTTTGTGACTGTCATTTATCAAATGCGGAGCTGTTGGTGTGACTCACCTCGATGCGAAACTAATTCACTGCCATGATAGCACTCGAATGATCTCTGCCTTGTGAAAATTGCAGGAAAGCAGATCCATTGCTGCTTTTCATTCGGAGATGTAGCCAACAACGTTTGAATGTGAATTTTTCTCATAGCTAAGCAAGCATTGACTTCTCCACGCCCATCAAAGCTGATGGTTGAACTCATTGCTTAGGCGGTCCTGTATGATCTCGTGGGTCACTTGCTAAAGATTCGGCAGATGCGGCCAAGTGGCTTTGAGCAAGTTAGTTGCCTGGACGATTGTGTTTTGGTTTTGTTAGTGCTGTGGGCGTTTAGCCAATGGCTGGTGGTCCAGTGAGGTCGCATTTTGTATGGATTGATTGGGCAACCTCAAAAGAGGTCACTCATCAATAGCAGTTCCAAATCTTCCTTCGAGGCGTGTTTGAGCATCTGTTGTAATGAAGCATCTTCTCAAATCGCAAGTGATAATGTAGGAAACAAGTGTTCTGCAGCATAAGATGAACATCGTGAAAGCTAGACGGACGCGAGAGGCATGCAGATCCGTGCCGAATCATAATTCTCTCTCCAAGTCTACAGGGGTCTACTCGATTGCTTCAGTTTTGACAACGATTCTACAACTCACGAGAGTATTTTATGATATAGAAGTAGATTCCAGGCATTTCGTGAGAGATTCATCACCAATCCTCCCACCCTCTACTTTGGATGGATTTCCACTGCCATAATAATGGGATAGAAAATGCATTGGAGACGTAGGGAAGGGCTACGTGAGGTCGCTAACGTTGGGAAATCGTCGCAAATGTGCTAACAGTTGAACACACCGCACACATCCACTGACACGCAAGAGTGCGACCAAAGTTAGGTGCGGTGAAATTACACAGTAGCCATCGGTTAGCTTGCGTTTTGCAACTTAATTTGATGTTGAAAATAGCAGTAGCACATTGGAGGGTGTTCTCTTAAACCCGATGCACCCAAATAATTTTATCAGTCTAGAAAGCACCGCCATTATCTTTTCGCTCTGCAACACGAAGTAAAAGTGAATCAGATCATTGGAAGCAACTGTGATGTGTGATGACTTGAATGTAGCTTGCGCCAACGGGTATGACTTACACGCAGAAAATCGGGCGTTATTTCGCTGATGAATGCCATCAACACACAGGGTGTAACTTGGAGGTGCTGCACACCTCTAATTTGATTACTGCCTCCAAATGGAACGATGCTTGGCACACGTCATCCTCTCGCCTTGTAGGCAGCCGCAACACTCTTCTGACAGTTTGATATTACCAGTAGGCACACTCCTTTATTATCCGGATGAGTTTTGGCACTGCGACCACCTTGGAGGAGCTGCGTGTCCATGAGTTCACGCAAAAACGACTTGATTGATAGTGGACTTGGGGTGGTTTAGGAGGCATTGAAGGATTGAAAGCAGGAGCGAATCAAAACCAGTGCCACTGTGGACTTACTCGCAATATTATGCGAGAACTGAAGTTCTGATAAAATTAGATTCCTAGTAAATGAGGCACTGACTGCCACTGACGGAGGTGACTGAGTTACGCAAACGCGCTGGGTGTATTCGGAGGCTAATTTCGAAACAGTGTGTTTAATTCCCTGTGTTAGCAAGGCATTAACCTACTTACCGCACGATTTTTATAATTTTAGGCAATCACTAGCATACATTTCATAGAAAATCGTCTGATAGCATTTGAGGTGAGTGAATGGGACGGTGAAGTTGAAGAATTTTCATTGGCGAAGTTTAAGTAAACCATGATTCGAATAGGTGGTTCCACATAGAGACAATTTTAATCATTACTTTACACGGCTTAAGTCTGTATCACGGGTCCACCTAATAAACACCTTCGTGCAAGCTCCTCTGCATCAGGCAATTTTGGATGGATCACCACCTTGGGTAGTGTCACCTCAGGTCCACTTTCCAAGGACCATTTCCAACCCTTCTGTTAGGGTTGTTAAGGATCATCCCATTCACAGCATATGCCCTTCTCACATCGCGTCAAGGCTCACCATTGAGAAGCATGAATCATTTAGGCTTGCATTCATTATCGGCTGTCACCACCGCACTTCGCGTGTCTTCGCTGAAGCCAAAGGTGGGTGTAATGCAAGGGGGACCGAATATGCACTACCCAAGCGCAGAAGCTGTGGAGGCCATCAGCAAGGTCTACAGTCAATGGTAGCTATTCTAAGCACAAAAGCTTAGGCTTCAATGAGCACGAAGGCAAGCAGAAGTGTTGGAAGGCAAATTCAAGTGTCACATTTAAGCGCAGTCAGAGCACACAATTAAATATCAGTTAGCGCAGGTCTACCCACCACTTGTGCACTGCATACAATCAAGGGGTGAATGGCTTTGTGATAAATAAAGCTGATGTAATTAATCGATGGAAGGATAATATGGATGCGGGATTGAGAGATGGATGGGTGGGTAAATGCACTTATACGTGTTTAAAGAGCTAATATGGGCAGGATTGAGGCATTAGTTTAGAAATCATAGGCACGAATTAGTTGCACTGATGCCACTATTCAGCACTCAAAGTGGGGCACCATTTACGTGTCAAATGGCAAGTCTGCTCATCAAATGCTATTCTGACACCAAAGGACTCGAAAGAGTTTCACTCATCTTGATAGCCCTGCGAAGATGAATAAATGAGAGGGAATCCATCCGAGCTCCTGTTTGCTCCGCAATGCCCAGAGATAGTATCAACTAGTGAAGCGCAACAGAAATTACTCTTGGGGTTGCTAACATTCCCGCACAGTCGGTGAGAAAGACGGTTGAATACCGAAAGGCACAAGTTCTATTCACGCATCACAACTTAACAGGGATCATATCATGAACGCCACTTAATTCTCCCATCAGTAGCGTGACTACAATTTGCGCCTTTAGCAGAGACACTTAGCAAGACTGATGTCCAGCACATCCGTACTTGGCGAGACAGCATTGTATCATTAAAATACAGCAAGCACTCAATACATCATTCATGACCTTAAGAATAAAGAGGCTGAGTTTTGTGATCGTAATTGGGGACAAAGGAGTTGTGAAGTAAACAGTGTGACACAAAGGTAGGAACAGGTAGATGATTTGACTTCTTCTCGGTTATCCGTGACTCTTTTTCCATCTGCCATTAATGTTAGTTTGCAGCCGTCTCCTGCAACACAATCTGAATCAGAATTTTAGCAACACAGATCCACACTGCAAGAGAATGACATTGTACTCTTATTTGCTATTTGATGAACTTCGTAGGCATATGCAGGTCCTTTCCGGCGAATCCATCCACCAACTGACAGATAAGTAGAAGTCAACCAAACGTCATTGATGACATAAGGCAAGTCGTATGAAGCGGTCCATTGTTCCATGTTTGTACTGCACGCGCACGGATCCCTAACCCTGTTTCAGTCAATGATATTTGCCTTATGATGCAATAACGATTCCACCTTATACAACTGCTTTAATAATTTCGTGAAATCCTCCCAACACTACATGACGCAGCTTACGTTTCCTTGATAATAAGAGTCTACTCGGACAAGTCTATGCATCGCATTGCCTTTACAGTTGACTCATGGTTCACCTCTAAGATGGCGCATTGATGCAGCGACTCCGGGCTTTTTAAAAGACAGAAGAGATGTATTCAACAGGCAGAAAGGAATCAGGGCTGCTGGCATGGCCCATCCGGCACAGGCAATATGGTCATCCAGGCCACTGTAAGCGAAACAGGTTGTTAAACAAACAAAGTTTTACATTGATTTTGCATTGATAGTTAATAAAATTAAAGTAAATTTCATCTTTCCTCGCAACAGTTGACAATTGTTTGACATGCAATGACCACCCCATGGGCCAACTTTTAGTTCTCCGCTAAAAAAGTAGAACGTTAAACGGAAAATTTGGATTTTGGCAAAAAAAAGCAATAAATAGGAAAGGTGAAAGTAAGGTCCAAAAATCTGCAACTTTTTAATGCTCTTCCAGCTTTTCTCTCGCCACCAGAAGCTTTGCATCGCAAAAATCGTCCAGTTGAAATATTGGCTTCCATTCAAAATTAGCCAGCGATTGGTTCTACAAAGTCGGCAACACTATTAACCACTTTAAATAGTAAGCTATTGAATAGAAATTATTCATTTACCACTTCAGTCGGTAATAATTCATAGGCATCACTCCTGTCAGAGTGGGATGCTATAATAAAGAGGTTAATAAATTTAAGTAGGCTGAATAATTAATTCATCGTTAAACTTACCTAACAATATCAATCTGTTGTTGAATAAGGCAAGAGTTGTACGTGAAATATCATATTCATCAATTCCACGGAGACGAGTCCACTGAGCGTTCGTCTGTTCGATCCACGTCAGTGGAAGGTATTCAGCACTTGATTCAAGGCACCCTCCAGCAACCACCACGCATCCTCTGAAGTAGGCTACTCCTGGAAGAATGCGTGCCTCTAGCATAGGGTTGAGCCTGATCCATTGCCATCCACTCTCATTCCTCGGATCTTCTACCAATACTTCAGCAGATCTTAAAATCGTCGTTTGTCGATTATCTTTACAAATTCCACCAACAACTACGATTCCTATTTCTGGGGTGTTTAATGCCGATGCAAAATATCGTGCAGACAGCATATTAGGAAGCTGGGTGAGCCTAAAAAATCAACTCATCCTCATCAAACGTACTTGCCACAGGCAATGTCCAATTTTTCGCAAGTAGAAACAGACTGTCCATTGTAGTCCATGCCACCAAAAATGAAGATCGATTCACTTCTCGACGCGACGGCATATCCGTAACGTTTCTTTGTTGTAAAAGGCTTGTAAAAAATGGAACCATCTCGGCAATTTACAGAAATCACATAGCTTTTTGAGTCATCACAAACAACGAAGCACACTCTGCCTTGAAAGGAAGAGAATATAGCTGTTAATTTAATTTACCGTCTAGTACGGTCGGTATTTGACCTGAAGGAGCTGCAACATTGAACGATTCCTCCGGTTGCAACTGCGGCACAGACTTTAGACACCAGGACTTTGAAACATGGTTATAGCCGTAGATCATCGGTACCTCCCTGGATGTTTACACAAATTTACCACATAGTGGAAGTACAAGTTGGTATAAAGGTTATGATAAAAAAGTAGTTTTGCAGAATCCTATGGTAAAAAGTAGGAGCACTTATCGAATCGGCTAGTCGGCTCTTTGCAAGGGTGGTCATTTTGATGTTAGAAGTGATTTATGTACTTTCTTGACGGCGACCAATTGGAGGCAAGAAGAGGCATTTCTACTAATGAGTTCGAGTTTGGTGAAGCGGTAAATGAAGGAACGTCGGAGATAATCACCGTCGTCGACATTTGTCACTAAGGAATTGGGCTGTAAAAGCGGGGCGAGTTTCTTTTATGTTTACCACGAGGCGTGGGTGGATGAGTGAATGAACGTAAATGTGGCGTGTGTTGAGGGACCTCAGGTGACCTTGAAGGAACCAAGCGATTGGGCGCAATGCACAAGTGGTGGGTAGACTTGCGTTAACTGAAATTCAATTGTGTGCTCTGAATGAGCCTAAATGTGACACTAGGAGTGCAAGGCAACAGAACTTCATTTCTCTCATCAGATCGCTGATGAGTTCATGCTGACACCGTTGTGATTCCCTGTTGCTTTCAACCTGTCAACACTTCTGAAACCATTCCAATTCTACAATCACTGAGGCCATTTTTGCGCCAACTTTAGACACCAGGACTTTGAAACACGATCAGAGCCGTAGATCATCAGTACCTCCCTGGACGTTTACACAAAATTACCACATAGTGGAAGTACAAGTTGGTATAAAGGTTATGATAAAAAAGTAGTTTTGCAGAATCCTATGGTAAAAAGTAGGAGCACTTATCGAATCGGCTAGTCGGCTCTTTGCAAGGGTGGTCATTTTGATGTTAGAAGTGATTTATGTACTTTCTTGACGGCGACCAATTGGAGGCAAGAAGAGGCATTTCTACTAATGAGTTCGAGTTTGGTGAAGCGGTAAATGAAGGAACGTCGGAGATAATCACCGTCGTCGACATTTGTCACTAAGGAATTGGGCTGTAAAAGCGGGGCGAGTTTCTTTTATGTTTACCACGAGGCGTGGGTGGATGAGTGAATGAACGTAAATGTGGCGTGTGTTGAGGGACCTCAGGTGACCTTGAAGGAACCAAGCGATTGGGCGCAATGCACAAGTGGTGGGTAGACTTGCGTTAACTGAAATTCAATTGTGTGCTCTGAATGAGCCTAAATGTGACACTAGGAGTGCAAGGCAACAGAACTTCATTTCTCTCATCAGATCGCTGATGAGTTCATGCTGACACCGTTGTGATTCCCTGTTGCTTTCAACCTGTCAACACTTCTGAAACCATTCCAATTCTACAATCACTGAGGCCATTTTTGCGCCAACTTTAGACACCAGGACTTTGAAACACGATCAGAGCCGTAGATCATCAGTACCTCCCTGGACGTTTACACAAAATTACCACATAGTGGAAGTACAAGTTGGTATAAAGGTTATGATAAAAAAGTAGTTTTGCAGAATCCTATGGTAAAAAGTAGGAGCACTTATCGAATCGGCTAGTCGGCTCTTTGCAAGGGTGGTCATTTTGATGTTAGAAGTGATTTATGTACCTTCTTGACGGCGGGCAATTGGAGACAGGACGAAACATTTGTCTCGCCGCGTTCCCGTCTGGCTGCATTCTGCGGTTTGGTGAAGCGGCAACTGGAGAACCGTCGCAGAAATAATGGAAAAGATGAGGGACCTCAGATGACCTTGAAGGAACCAAGCGATT
>LWMJ02000793.1:0-22174 GCA_001693035.2 Taenia asiatica
CGTTTACACCGCATGAAATAGGAGCACCACGTTTGAGTGGTTGCACATATACCCACATAAAGTGCACGAAATGAAAGCTCGTGTCCTCCCACTGCATAAATGCCATTAGCTTACGCTAGACCGTCAATATCTTATTCGCTGCCTGTGTGCCTTTTGGTAACTCTCTCTCCACAGAGTTGCACACACNTCTCAGCCATGTGCAATATGATTCATTCCACAACCTCTTCATTTGCTCGTTCGCTGCTCTGCATGCCACTTACTAACATGGCTATGATTAATGATATTGTAGGAGGTAATTGGTGCTCACTAGTCCAGCTTACACCCGCAATGCCTTTTGGTAACTCTCTCTCCACAGAGTTGCACACATCTCAGCCATGTGCAATATGATTCATTCCACAACCTCTTCATTTGCTCGTTCGCTGCTCTGCATGCCACTTACTAACATGGCTATGATTAATGATATTGTAGGAGGTAATTGGTGCTCACTAGTCCAGCTTACACCCGCAGATTATTTAAGACAACGGTAATGCAGCTGGGCACAAAGAGTTAGCTAAATGTGCTAATGGAAGCAAGACAAGCTCAGAAGGAAAAAGCTAATGAGTCTACAGGAAGTTCGACAACCACAACTGTAGCGTCACCTTCGAATGTGCCTGTATTACCAAAGTTTTCCTATATTGGAGTTTCGACACCTCCAAATGCCTTTTGTACGATGTCATCATGTGAACCTAGTCCTATTTGCAGACCCAATTTCTCGCATTATAACCATCCACATCTCTCTAATCTTTTAGTCATCTCGAGTCATCTGTCATCCTCTTTTCCCAGTCGTTTCATTCCATGCACCTAACCTGCGTAACGTCACACTGGTTTGTACCGTAACTCTTCTTTGCATATGCGCCTTGGTCAGTGATTTTATTCTCATCTCTTGCCCGAATGCTAATTATCCCATGTGTAGGGGGCTTGCGAAACGCACAATCAGTTGTTCTTTGCGTTGCTAGCTTTTAGAATCTATTAGTTTCATTTCCATGAGTTGTGTGCGGAATCTTATTAGGCTGTCCAAAAGACGAACGAGCGTACATATGTGTGGATGCCTAAGAAATGTGGTAGTGGTCTCGGTGACCGGGTTGTAAAGAATGCTGGGATCAGCGCCATTTCCCTCAAATTCCATTTGATGAGTGCCTAAAGGAGGGCCGCGGCGTTTCTCAATATGGTCTGAATAAACAGAACACCACTACAAGTGCTAGGTTACTCAAGTATTACAAATAACTGACCAAAAAGGGGGTCAGATGGCAGTTATGGCCTAAATGCGTCAATGATTTGCACATTGAAATAATTTTTGTTCCTTTAAATGCGTTATTTTTCTTGGCCATGGTCAGAGCTGGAAGTTGCGAGCGGAACTTAGTGGATCTGGGTTCAATAAGTAAAAGATAACGGAACAATGTCGATGACGCGTACGTCCCAAACAGATGATCCCATAAGTAGACTGCACAACGACACGATGGCTTTCTTCCGACCTACTGACGTTCATACATTCTTCCCAATAACACGACATGGAAATCATAACATTAGATTTGCTGACTGATAGATGCCATCGTGAACATATTTTAATCCACCCCCAAAGATCGCTATTGAGTTACCGAGGATGCAACTCCAATGCTCACCCCTAAGCTAATGTCTGCAAAATTGTTTTCTTGCATTACAAGTGGTAACAGTGGTCCATGCATTCCTTCAATAGGAACTAAATATAATCAATTTTTAGAAGAAAGATTCAAGAGAATGATTGAGACAGAGGCGAAGAAGTAATAAGTCGCAAGCATAGAGCTGTTGCGCAAAGTTCTTCTTTTCTTTCCCTCTTTCTTCCATTTACTCCTAAACCTATTCAATTGCCCACTCACCTAATAATATGACTGTGTAAATTATAAGGAAATGGCTTGCCGAAAGAAATTTAATTTTCTTTTAGAATAGCACACTCGAAGAGGCAAACATAGATTTTCCTTCCATGTGATCTACGCTGTATGCTGGATGTGATAACATTGAAATTATGCACGCAAATGAAGTAAGGAATGCGGACATTACAAGAACGGATCATGGATGAGAAGAATAAATCAAAACCAGGTGCGAAATAACTGCTTACTCATCGTTTATTCTTCTATTATACTGAGCAAGCTGTTAATATTAGAAAGCTGTTAATATTAGCAAGCTATAAACCACTAACTTTGATCCTAGTTTTTGTGCATTGGATAGCGCATGGATAAGAAGAGCTTTAATAAAAGCAAAGGGGTCAGTTGAAATGGGATTTAAACAGCATACATTTATACCGGCACATGTAAAAGGCAACAATAAGCACATGTAGAAAAACTTTGACTAGTTGGAAGGTGTGGTTTAGCATTCTAACAAAGATTTCAATAGTGAATTAACATTTTTAACCGTCTAGATCTTTCAATGTTGAGTCGCAGAAGAACGTCTGCTTATAATTAACTCGGATAGCAATTTTTAGGAAACGCACTAAAACTGTGGCGATCAGGGAGGATGGTAACCTTAGCCCTTAATTTGTATGGTTAGGCTTAAAGCAATGCTATACATGACGACCGTCTCAATGCAGCTGGCGTTTTATCACTGCTCCTACTTCTTAGGAGTCGCATGAGGACAGAACACCACCCTGTTAGGGCACCTCGTTCTTGGGCACATCATGTGTCGAGAGAAGAAATTGAGGTTAATCCATGGTCCCAGATAAGGAAACTCATATATCCTGCTTTCCAGTGCATGCCAATTCACTCATAAAACAGTTGGTAATTGCATCGAATGTACAAAGTCATAATGGCTTTGCAGCTAGGTGGTGCTCACAATGTCAGTATGAAGAAGCGGCCATCAGCTTTAAAACAGATTTGCAAAAATGCTGAACGAAATGCCTATTTAGCCAATTAAAAATTGTGTCCTGTCAGCACCTTAATCGGTAGCATCAACTCCGATTATTGTTTTACCCTTCAAAAAACTGCATAATGACGAATCGTTCTACTTTTACTTCTAAGGTAAGCGTATGCTCGCTTTCTATAGTGGACCTGCAATAACGACTGGAAAAAAGGTGCACAGTTTATGCGTTTCCGTAACGGACCAAGGATACGGATCGACTAAAAGGGCAAAAGATAGACAGCGGTAACGCGGCAAGTAAAAGTTCACCCGGAATACAAATTACAAATTCATAATGATTTGATGTGCTTACCTTTATTTCCAAGAGTAAAATGAATTGGAAGACCTGACAGGTGGGATCTGGGATGGGCTGAGGTAGTAAATAGAAATAGGATATATGGATGCTGGCATAGAACATGGGCAGGAAGCGGTAAAGTACAGTCATTACTAAAGCTTAGTGCAGTCTGATTTACTTCCAGCGATGAAGGAACAGAGCTTGGGATTTGATTTATGTCATTTTGCAATACGGTCTTACTTTCGCCATCTCACTAAATCCACGCAAATGGAAGTTTGGATGAGAAAAATGCTGTTATTATTGGTAGATATGGCAGAAATGCGAATTTTCACCTCTGATCTGATTAAGGGCTCTGCTCTTGGTTGTAGTTTATCCTCTAGAATAGTTACACGTGAGGGAGGGATACCAATCGCTTCTCATTAATATGGACACTTCATGCTTTTAAAGAAATATGCTTGATATTGTAAAGGTAAGCTAGTAGACATAGGGAGATGACAGTCGGAATTGTGGCAAACTTACTGATTGTATGCTTAACATGTTTTGCTGATTGTTCTCGAATCATTTTGCGCGTATGGCTGGCATTATTTAAGCATTAAATCATACGGAGCTCTCATCAAATCCAACATCCGAATCATCTAAAGGTAGCCTTGCTGCACTATCATAGGTGTGGAGTTCGTTATTATTATTTATTGAAGGGAAACTATTCTAAGTCCTAAAGCCGCTACAGGGCAATCACATGAGAAGGAGTAATGTGCACTAAAATTCTGGGTCTCGAAATAGGGTCAACTCTGCCCATCGGAAAAAGTCACGTGATGGGCGACTTAAACTTGTTTTATTATTTAAGCTGTTTAATGCTTTTAGCACGAAAATGTCACGCGTGACCTGAATTTTTAAACGGTCTATCCAGTCCATTTCGCACATCAAAGGGACGTTGAGTCTAAATATTTTATAAAACGTACTAAACCTTTCGCTTTCTTTGTTTATTCAAGAAGTAGCTTAAAAGTGATTGTCTCTGTTGTCTTCTTACTAATCTTTACAACTCCGAACGTACGCAGTTTTAGAAACGAAGAGCTATCCAATGAACGCTGATATCTCATTATCTACACTCTCGCCTCTGACCTCGTCTGTGCGCCCCAAATGCTGCTCTACAACTTCACTCACAATGTTGCTGCAGCTGTGCGCTTCGCATACTCACTGTTGTCAGATAATAATACGGTTGTCTTCCTTGCTGCTCTATGGCACTTTTGATCACCTGGCAGTTCGATACATGAGACTTCGAGAGGAGGCATAATATGCAAAATTCGGAACATTTACAGCAATCAATTTCAAGTAGCTTACCACTCATTAGATGCCTCAGACAGCATTATACCTCGCAATCTAATCGATAAGCCAGCAGCTCTAACGAGGGGCCGCAAATTACAATGACTACTTGTCAAGATTTGGAATGCCACCATGGCGGATAACTAGTTAAAATGGAGACCAAACGCGGCTCCTTATTGGGTGGCATGGACCAATCAAATCCTTGACTCCAAAATGACGTCACGCCCATATTTGGCTGCTTCCACATGAGGCTCGTCACGACTCGTCGCCTGACTAAGAACGCCTGATGCACACCATCCCTTTACTCGGACCTGTGGTTACGTAGTTCCTCGGCTAAATCGTGGGTATTTACTTTTAGCGCTATCTATGTCGCGGTGGCTGACGCAGGCGATTAAAAAGGGAACGTCTGACAAAATGCTTGGATGGCTAGGGGCTATGATGCTCGTTTAGCTCCCGGCAGCGGGCACTTAGTCGACTACTTGTGCCATCGCTGCGTGGGCTGGCTTCCAAGCCATGGCAGTGGTCCAATTTCCTCTCTTTGGCAAATATAGATGCATGCAATCTGTTTGCGTATTTTGCTGTCTTTCGGCCTGAGGGAAGTTTCGAGGCTCTGCACAATGCTGTGATGATGCAGCACGTCGATTGAAGGACTGCTAAAATACATGATTTCTTGTTTCATTCTTGATAAAGTAGATCAGGGTATCGATGCGTTAATGCGCGCGCCTATACATAATGATGTGTGTGTGCAAATTGTGAATTATCAAGGCTCGATATTTTTAACTAAATGGTGTACGAAAGCATTTGACTGCTGAGGAGGTCACTTAAAAATATAAGACAAAGTCAAAAGCCAACTGCGCCATAATTTTTGAGCCTGAATTAGGAGGATGTTATTTCCACTTTTGCTGCCTCTCAATAAATTCTGCTTTATACTTGCCACCTATGCAAGCCAGACTAACGTTGCTTCCTAAGCTCCTCGCACATGTGCAGGACGAACCGACTCACCGGCTCATTGCCTACTGTGAAAAGTATTAATTCGTCAATATTATTATCGAATAAGAGCAACAACAACTAGCACTAAAACATGCTTTAAATATCGAATCCATAGATTAAAATCGGAACACCTATCCACTTAATTTGGTGATTTGATTGTTATAATGGAAGATACCCCTCGGAAGGTTCGACTGGAAAAGACTCTCACTTGCATTAAGGCAGCCCTTGCCTTGTGACAAGACAGGGATGGCAGAGCGGAATGGCAGTTGGTGTCAGCGCATCACTTCAACAGGGCAGTAATGTAGCAGTGCTACCATGGTGTAGGTGTAGAAAAAGGAAGTGTCCAAACGAATAAAATGCATGAATAATAAGTCAAATGAATGCTGAATGCGGCACTAAGTGATGGCATTGGAAGCTCGTTTTGCTATTGCTATTGATGGTTGTTTCGGGCACAATCTGTTTGTGGCTCTGACGTCACGAAGCTAAGTTAACAGCCGCAAGCTACAAGAAGCCCCTGTAGCACAAACACAATCGAGAGAGGTGAATGTTATTGAGTGAGATATCGTCTGCGTCTTTCATTATATGAAAAAATCCTCACTCTAGAGCGACTGTACCACAACTGATGCAGACACAGTTCATCTCATCCCTAATGGCCGATTATAAGGAATGGATATTCCTGCAAATCGTCACCAATGCACCAATATTATTATCGAATTAGAGCAACAATAACTAGCATTAAAATATGCTTTGGCTATCGACTAGGAGGATTAAACTCTGAACACCCATCCGCTGAATTCGGTGATTTGATTGTTATGATGGAAGATACCACTCGGAGGGATCGACTGGAAAAGCCTCTAGCTTGCATCAAGGCAGCCCTTGCCTTGTGACAAGACAGGGATGGCAGAGCGGAATGGCGGTTGGTGTCAGCGCATCACTTCAACAGGGCAGTAATTTGGCAGTGCTACCATGGTGTAGGTGTAGAAAAAGGAAGTGTCCAAACGAATAAAGTGCATGAATGATAAGTCAAATGAGTGCTGCATGCGACACTAAGTGATGGCATTGGAAGCTCGTTTTGCTATTGCTATTGATGGTTGTTTCGGGCACAATCTGTTTGTGGCTCTGACGTCACGAAGTTAGTTGTGATAAGTTATAAGACCTCGGACGATTTATAGAGTTACGAAGCAAAAATTCGCGCGCCTCGACACCCATCTAAGCGAGCTACCGATTTACCACACCACTGTGCTAAAATAATGCAATTATATGCGACAACCCAACACCTTCATTGAGCAGGGAGCAACATTGCAAACTAATGAGTTGACGTCACGTTGTGAACGAGTTGTTGTGCATTGCAAGGGCTCTGCATGTGGAACCCAGGGACTTTCATCGCCAACGTGAAATCACTAAACGAAGTGTAGTCACGTTCATAAATGAAGCGATTCGATCGCTATCTGTGCATTAGCAACACCAGTTGGCGCTTTTTGTAATCTTCTCCTTCTTAGAATTGCTCGCCCTCCATCACTCAACTACGAATTTGGTAGGAGGATATGCCCTGCAATTTCCCAGCAGTCAGCTATTTTAACCGACCTGAGCTCGTCAGACTTACGCATCTTTTATATTTTGATGTCTTATTGGGACTTAAGACGATGCGTTAAAATGAACGGAATTCACCAAAGCTTACGCAGACTTCGTGGAGTTGAGTGATGTGCATGCTGAGGAAGGCAAAGAAGAGTACAGATGGGGAAAGATGTGTTAGATATAGGATTGAGGGAAAGGAAGCATTGCCGATAGCTGACATAGGTGGCAATATCCACTGACGCTGAAATGTAGCAAAAGGCGAACCCAAATATAGTAGGTGATTGTTACTGAGGCTGACGGAGACCAAACGCGAGGATAGAACGAAGGTCGTGTGCTCCTTGAGGCGCACAAAATAAAATCCAAGCAGTGGGTTATTTTTGGTCATCTCCACCATGCGTTGCCTCCCTCTGGCTCTCAACATCTTCGTGTCGCTGATTTTCGGAACCGAATATCGGCTCTACTGAAACGCTACATAGTAACACTTGCGCGGTGAAACCAGCATACGAGATGACATTTCAGCGTTGCACTGTGGCCACGGTTAAGCGAAGGCACCACCGTGGCAAGAAGATGTAGTTCTTGAACGCTGAGGATAAAGTATTAAAAAGGGTAAATTCACCAGTTCCCGAAATATTAGCAGTGAATCGAGATGACCAGATATATTTTATGTATTTTATCTCACAACTGCACTGCTTACATTTTCTCTCATGGGATCACGGTAGTCAAAGCAAATTGCACCAAGTAGTTTAATGGCAAATAACGGAATCGAACTAAAGGCAGATACAGCTTTTCTGACTCACTGCAGGCGCAAAAACAAGGCATATTTTTTCCTGCCTCGGTGATAGAATGTGGGACGAAAGTGAGTATTTCTCCTTGAAGGGGAAAGGTAATTGTTGAAGGAAATGGGCTAACACCAGCTTTAAATGAACTGATGCTATTTTTCTATTCACTTCAGAATGTAGGGACAGTGAAATCTGAATGATGATCGCGGCTGCCGCCTGAAGAGATTATTGCATTCGACCAGTCGGGGAGCTGAAGCCATATCATCGGCATTAATAAGTGCTCTTTATATCTAAATGGATTAAAATTCATTCGTGAGGAGGAAATATATTCTCAGAACTGTCTTTATTTCTGTGGATGCTTCTGCATCAATGCCAACAAGTAGGCTGTGGCACTTGCTTCATCTCCTCTGCTTACTAGTGCATAAATTTGAGCAATTTTGTTGCAATTACTTTTAGCGTTTTGTCCTAAACTTATCGCTTGCCACTACTTCGTGTTGAAAGTTGTACCAATCGGTCGATCAGTGGTGATGACTACAACTAGCTGGTGTTGTTATTACCTCATCGGACAGACGATCAATACACATGTAGATGAATGATAAGCAGAACAAAGCACAAGCGGCACCCTGCTAATAACAGGTTGCGTTGGTTTCCTTCAGAAAAAACCTTATGATACACCCACAAATTAGCTTTCTCGTCTTCTAACAAGTTGACTAAAATTGATGCACGCTGAATAAGCTCTTCGGTAGAAGGTAATCAGACAGTAAATAAGAAGCCGTTATGGGTCATTTTGAAAGCAAAATGAAAGCAGTCTTCGAGCATCTCTACATTCATTGGTGTTGTGAGCCAAAACACTTGGCGAAAATTAAGAGAAGTTTAATGCTCGAAAATACTTCTTCTTGCCTTAGAGACAACTTAACTCATCACAGTGCTCCCGACCAAAAGCACTGAGGTTCTCCGTTGGTATCAAATACGGCTTAATTTTAATGCATACAATTTACATAGTAGGCTACTCAGTTTCATGGGTATATTTTCATAATCGACAGACATTGTAGAAATTACCGCATTGTACTGGCTAGATGTAATCAACATGAGGATAATCAGACCGTATCCTACAGCCTGAAAAAAGAAACTAGACTCGCCAGCAATACACTGCTCGTACCTCGAATGGCGAAAATAACTTTAAACGACCACAGGCTTTCGACAAATCGTGAGAGAGGAAACGACATCTTAAGATTAGCCTACTCGTCATGTACAACGATGTAAAAGGTCGTCCTTTCAGAAATTATGATGCATGTACTATGAAAAGTATGGATATGCATGCTACCAACGAAATGACTGAGTGCACAAGGCATTCATTATTAATGCTAAACATATATGTGCTGTTTCATTGCAGAATTGCAATAACAAGTATAGCAAAAGCATGACAATGCATTATTTTAGCGCCGTGTCCAAGTTGCCCTTCTAATTATAATTATTTTTCCAAACGTACATAGTTAATGCGATAGCATTATTGAGGCGAATCACCGCGAACAGGTCGCTTAACTTAGCAATGTGGCACAAAGAATGTTGTTAAATGGAGTTCTGAACTGTGTTCAGTCAGCAGGGAATCCTCTTGCACATTCGCACCATTTATGGTGTTTGTAGCAGTACCCAGGACGTAGATATCTTGAACCAACTTTACCGCAATATGCAGCGCAAAACATTAAAAATCGTATTATGCTGACTGGACGAAATTTTTGCGCCTTCTTCTTTGCTCTCCAAGCATAAACTTAAAAAGTTTTGGTTGTTTCTACATAAAAACACCTATAGAGGGTACGCCTACCACCTTTGGAAGCAAATGTCTTGCAAATATAATCATTTGTTTTTACTTGCCTAAATAAGGTAATAAGGAGGATCTACATAAGACCAACGCGCCTTCAACTAATTCTATGCTGAGGTAAGTTCTGATGCAACCTGTTGCGCATAGTATCTGCACTGTTTGTTAAGGGTAGACAGGCAAAATATCATGCAATTCAAAGAGGTTTTGAAGCAATTCAGGAGAGCAAAAGCAAATTCCTGCTCCTCCTTGAGTGGACGTTAGGCAATTCGCAAATTGGCTTCGCTGTGACATATTCAAGCATGGTGTTTCTATTTTTTGTATATAAAGAGCTCAAATTCGCTGTAATTTACCACCAGTGTTGGCAATATGCGCTCCATCGGAGACGGTGCGACAGCAGCACAAATGCGTTAGGAGGAACAAACGAGTAAGGAAACAGGAATCAAACCTTTACTTTACAAAAAGCTCATTGCGTTTGGCATAGCTGAGGTCTTTATTATGTAATTATGAAAAGCACATTTGTATTAACGAGTGTTAAACAAGTATTATTTTAAATGGGATCGCGTTAAATGTCTACTACAGAGGTGAATTTTTAGGGATTTTGAGGATAGCGCATTAAATCTAGTCAAAAGCAAAGGAATCAAGATATTTGCTAGTTGAATGCAAACCTTTCCCAATCGGACTCTTAAGCATTCTCTTTTTTTCAAATACTTGTTCATGTTGGTTTTCGGATGCATGACAATATGACTGTAGATCTCGTCATTTCTTTATGCAAAACATGTGCAGCTGTGATGGTCATGTAGTGGCAAAATATTTTACGTAATCTAGTGCATTCAGAGCTAATAGCATATGCAGAGTACGCTGCTCCTTCCCCGAGCATTGCCAAAGTCACCGAATGGATCAAAATGGTAAGTAGTGGACTCTTAAGCTACAATCATTAGACGTGCCACGTTGGCAAGCCTCACAGATAACATGTCCTCTGTTGCACACTAGTTGTCAACGATCGTGTAGCCTATTCTCCGTGTGCCACCCCCTAGTGGTAGAACAATTGGCTCAGCTCTGTCAATTGTTAATCCGCTTAGTCACATTGCCTAGATAGCAAAATCAAAGCAGGTGTGCCATTCGCTGGCAACAATGCCGCTTCCAGGTCACGAAAACAATTGAAGAGCAGACAAGAGTAGCACTTCACTAAGACGGCCATACTATTCTACATGTGCGTCAAGACGTAAGCTCAGACCACTTCGATTTCTCCCCACTCATGTTACAGCAGTTAAATGGTGCTCACAAGATTGCTTAGGTCTCTTCCTTCACACGTCTATTAGCTTTGCAGTTATCGGATTTAGCATCGTCTGCTTAGACCCCTGATATGGAGATGGAAGTAAGTTAACTCGCCCAAATTCTAACCAAAGCAATCATTTAAAATGTATATGACAAAATGGAATCTGATTAGGCTTCTGTCTCTTTCAGTGAAATAGTTTGTAAGAGTAGTTAGAAAGCTTACTGCAATTGAGTTTTGGATTTTCTGAGTTTAAACAATGCAGTGACACCATTTTAGACGGAACTGCGCATTATCGGGATTACAGATCTTACCCCTCAACTGGTACAGTCATTTTGTAAATACCTCAGTTCCGTTGACATTGCAAGCGCTTGTACGGCAATCTTGGACTGGGTGTGGTTGCTCTTACTTCAAACTCCTAGTTCCTAATTCAAAAAATGGAAGTGGATAGAAAAAAAGGCCTGTAATGCACTGTATTCACGATCGCAAGCATTGAGCTCCGAAAGTTTTTGTGGTGCTATTAGGCATCACTTTAAGCAAACGCAATTAGATCTCCNTGTGGTGCTATTAGGCATCACTTTAAGCAAATGCAATTAGATCTCCATTTTCCGTCCATTGCGCCAATCCAAGATACCTATGAGAGAGTAAGCTGTCTTCTAATCACCTCCACCCTAACTGATGCAGTGCTGCCGACTGGACTAGAGGGGAACAAGGCAGAGCTGTTGAGTTGCTGGCAGTCCTCGCCTACATTTCAAATGTTTTTAACAAACCACAGCAATTCGCACATAAATGTAATGAACTCTGCCAGTCCAATCTTGGCATGTGCTGATTTGTTACATCTCGCACCCCATAAGTCAGTTTGCCTTTTGCTGAAAATGCAACTGAAGTTAAACCTCTTGACAGCTTTTATGAGAGAATTCGTAGTAAAGTAACAGAACCACGAGCTGCTTATGACTGCGTTCCTTATCTTGTCTAGCTTTCCAGGCTTATGAGGCGTACTTCCACAGTAACGGGTAAACATCGTGCTCAAATGTCGAGCTTGTCGCCTGATCACAAATTGGGCGTGATAATTGTGGAAGATGTGAAGAGAAAAGGGGAAAGTGGGATGGATTTCTTGCGGAGTATGCGCAGACGTTTCGAGGCGCTTGCACACATGTAAGTACATGTTAGTGGCAAATGTTACCAATAAACTTCATTCGCATAGCATGACCGAAATCACTTATTACTAGCTTTTTCATTTCCCGTCCTTTTAGCACATTCCATTTTGAGTGCAGTCGTGACTCATTCTTCCACTGAAAAGTGCCTAGGTTTAGTTTTTCAAATGGTTGCTGTTTATAGTTCCCCTGCACTCCGCCTCAAGTCCTACAACCGAATTGAGTCTATTTTGAAGGGCGAATAAAATTCGACAAGTAACCTGGGAAATTGAATGTCATTTTCTTCAAGTAAATACACTACTAGCCTATCCGCTTGCTAGTTTGTGTGGTGCCAATCAGCTTTAATTCTTAACGCCCAGAATCCATTAGTGAGGCGATAACACCTTCAAAGTCTTCTAGCGAATTCTCCAGTTTTCGGGGCAATGCTTCAGTTAGGTTGACGCGTAGGGCATGGAAGATATTGAGCTTGGGGCTTTTGTACACATACGACCAAAACCAGGGCTTTTGCTAAATATCAGTCGGCGGGTACCCTCGCTGGCCAATTAGGCATGCCATAACCTGCAGAAGATGTTTTGCAGAAGAAGCGCTAGGACATTGAATACCAGAGATGTGACCATGCTTACCTGCGCCGTTCTTGTAGCCGTAACTGCTGACATCCTCTGCACCCTTTGGCCCAGAAAGCGCAAGTCCGTAAGGTTTCAGAGAAATGCAATTTAACCTATTTTATACTTCATTAAGGAACAACGGAAAGTAGCTGATAAATTACTAGTTTGCTACCAATATTCATCACACTCAACTGTAGTTTAGTCTTTTCTGTTGCGTTCAATGACCCTGATGGAGCAGTTTTATTATCAGATAGTTCTCGCCATATCCTCTCTTCTCAAAGACAGTCTGCTGCTGTTTTAAATTTAGCCTTTAGCGCGTTAAAATTTGACCATCGAAAGAAATCATGAAGCACTATTCATGCATCACGATCAGAGGTTACTAAGACTGATCATGACATGCTCTGTAAATAGTCGTTGAAAAGTATTAACTTCTGCTGTGCAGCATTTGCATGTAATTGCTACAAACAGAAGAGATTTTCGTGTAGCCAGGGCAAAGTGTGCCTGAATTCCTGCAATTGGCATTAACATGCATTCACTGCTCCCTCATCTCGAGTACAAATTGCTGCAAGTGAGGTAACCATGACATTTGGCATTCATGTCCGATAGGTATGTGTGGAAGCGAAACCAAGGAAAAATGCGTCACTCTTCAAGATTTTAATGGAATACTGACTAAACATTCGATCGCAGTGTCTTGATGCGCAACTTTTATTGCAGTCAATTGCTTGAAATATCTCTTTCTTTAAATAAAGGTTTGCATGCTCTAAAACAAGAGGCTTATTCAGGGCTTATTCCTGCAGCACCGCTGTGCATGCACTCTGCATCAGCCTTGATTGTTCGTAAAATAATTTGACTGCTTCACTTATTTCCAGACGAAGGAGCAAAGGCTGTTTCTGGGCCCTTTTAACATATCACACAATCTCGGTAGTGCCATCGCTTCCTTCATGGTACAAATTACATGGCCGACGTCAATTCTGGAGGTGGTGAGAAATGCAGAACTGGTAGGGCGCCATCATAATTTTGTGACCTTCTCGATAATTGAAACCCGACCGCAAATATCCCTTTGCATTAGCTTGCCTTTTAAGATAGGCCACAATCACTCAGCATTTAAGAGACACTTGGTGAGTATACTGGTGGGGAACGGAACATCAGGCTTAAGCCATCTTACAGAGTTAAACACACTCGTGCTGGCATGTAGTAATTGCAAGACCAAAATTAGGCGGCGTGATGCTAAGTCAAATCTGTTTGCTGGTCGTGGCGAGTCAACTAGAGGACCGTATTACTGCGAACTTGCGTGTTATTCTTTCTCCCCGCTCCAACTATTTCATCCTAGGGAACATACCAAAAATGTTAACTTATAGGGGTGGTCAAACAAGAGCACATTATGCATCTTTGCTTGTAGTTCTCCCTCTGACAATTGTCATTGTGAAATTTGTCTAAGATTAAACTTAATTATTAAAAACCCGGAGGGATCTAAGGCTCATAACTTAGCGTGGTGCGTTCCTGATATTTGGTCGAGAAATTAGCCTTCATAAAATTACTGCTACACTATAGAGCATGGAAATGCATCAGTTTCGGTGCCCTGACACTAGGGTAGATTAACCACATGCGCGAAGCATATTTAATAATATTATAAGATTTACTGATGGGATTCATGACACACCTTCATCTTGAGAACGCAGCATCCAACTCTTATATTAAAGCCCCATTATTACTCAGCACTACATTGCCACAAAGAGAATTGACAATTAGCAAATGACTGCTGTTGGGAATAAGACGGAACCCTGGGGAACTGGTCACGCCAATTCGCTTTGAACCCTGCCCGTCAACGCGTCACATACCAGCTCCTTTTAACAAATAACGCCTTACATCCAATTTGATATTTGAAGATGGCGCTCAACACACCAGTGCGTGTCACATGATTCAATAATGTCCAGTGAAATGTACTGACCATGTGCAGGTACCACATACATTCAACACTGACAGACAGTGCATTACTATCATAGATAGGGCCAAAGTGTGACCTTGCACTTCTGATTTTAGTACGGTATTGCTGGTAGCGAATTCGTGCTAGCAAACAGTGCACTGATACGCACTATCTTCGTGCTGCTGCTCCTGGAATTCCGCACCAAGGCGCCGGGAGCCCGAACAATTGCCCTATTTGTAGGCCATCGTTTCGGCCTGGTTGCCCACATTCTCACCATCATCATTAGCCTCCTCACCAGTCTCTACACCCTCACTGTCAACATCACTAGTAAGTAATTCCTATCCAAATACTTACATTTTATTGGCAGCGTGTGCTGCAATTAGTAGGGTTGCAGTAGAAGCCTTATGTCCGCTTGTTCAAGTTATTGTCTAACAAGTGCAGCGTCGCAAATGCAGGGACAATAATGGGAATCTGTGTTAAGCGGTCGCGATGTGAGTTAGGCATGGACGGTATCAGGCATTGACAAATGGCCAACTGCAGAGCACATAAGCAGGCCTTTCTGTGATGTAGAATAAATCTTGTTTGGTTGCTTAAGTTGGTAATGCACTTGTCAAAAGAGAAAATTATAACAAGATCAATTAAAATTGGTCTGAATATTAACAGTTTTAGCAGGACATCATGAAGTCTCTAAAGTTTAGGCCAAATCGAAGTACGCAACAGTGTGAGGGTGACAAAATATGTTTGCAATTTCACTTGTCCAATAATCCTTGGAGGGTTTCAGTTCGCCTCGTAAAACCGATTGTAAAATTATTTTTATGCTTTTAAAAAGGAAACCCGCCACGACACTATGCATAGATGGATTACATGAACCTGTGTGCATTGAAATTTTGAATGCCTCTAAAAGCGGAATGTAGAGTAAAATATGCTTGTTGCAATTGCATTGCTCGTTTGTGTCTATACGCTTTACAATTCAAGCACGAGACAAGGAAACACGGGTTATTTGCACAGAAAAATTTGCATGGGTGCTCGCTCTTCTCTTTGGCAGAGGGTTCGATGGTGTTGAATGCTGTGACCAAGAATGTGGGCAAGGGCGCCATCGTATCATTAATCCTAATTCAAATTGGTGCCCTGTTGGTGGTAGCGCGGCGCCGAAGCTGCAGTCTCATCCTCTGCGCCATTATTACTAGTGTCCTCCTCATTTGTGCTACTCTCATGCTCACTTTGCTGAATTTGTCAACCTCTTCAGCTCTTGGCATGTTTTCTCTTATGAATCAGTTAGTTAGACACAGCTATGGAAATACTAAATGAAATGAACTAATTGCGGCATAACGTTGGTCGTCTCCTCTATACGTAGCATTTTTATTCATATTATACCGGATAGTAAATGAATTACATTGTTAAGGCGATTCACAATCTTGCTGATTTGCCCAGATCCCACGTGCTTAACCGAGCATAGAGATCTTTACGGCTGGACCACAAAAATATTAAATTTAACGCACCTGTAGCAGAAAGGATAACACAAAAACCTGTTTGCTGAATTCAAGTCATTTGCTACCATTTTGTCCCTTTTCAGAACAACGTTAGTGGGTAAATTAAACGAAGTTGCTTATCTACTTGCCTCCGTGTTTTGGTAACTTCTCCGTTTACAGCACAAATACCAACGCTTCTATGTACAGTGTACACTATTTGGCAGAGGGTTCGATGGTGTTGAATGCTGTGACCAAGAATGTGGGCAAGGGCGCCATCGTATCATTAATCCTAATTCAAATTGGTGCCCTGTTGGTGGTAGCGCGGCGCCGAAGCTGCAGTCTCATCCTCTGCGCCATTATTACTAGTGTCCTCCTCATTTGTGCTACTCTCATGCTCACTTTGCTGAATTTGTCAACCTCTTCAGCTCTTGGCATGTTTTCTCTTATGAATCAGTTAGTTAGACACAGCTATGGAAATACTAAATGAAATGAACTAATTGCGGCATAACGTTGGTCGTCTCCTCTATACGTAGCATTTTTATTCATATTATACCGGATAGTAAATGAATTACATTGTTAAGGCGATTCACAATCTTGCTGATTTGCCCAGATCCCACGTGCTTAACCGAGCATAGAGATCTTTACGGCTGGACCACAAAAATATTAAATTTAACGCACCTGTAGCAGAAAGGATAACACAAAAACCTGTTTGCTGAATTCAAGTCATTTGCTACCATTTTGTCCCTTTTCAGAACAACGTTAGTGGGTAAATTAAACGAAGTTGCTTATCTACTTGCCTCCGTGTTTTGGTAACTTCTCCGTTTACAGCACAAATACCAACGCTTCTATGTACAGTGTACACTTAGGAGCAGGTTGGCGATTGTTTGTGTACAAAAGCATAGCGGTATAATCGAATCAGCCTTAAGGCAGAAACCTATAGGAAGCAGCGAAAAAAGCGACAAGAGTAAAATCAAAGACTGCGTTTTTAAGCAGAAGACCGCAAACTAAGGATAATTGGTCATCCTCGTTATCATTATAAAGGCGCAAATGAATGGATTGTCACCTGAATCCAAAACAGTACGAGGAGAACATCACCTGTGATTAAGTGTTGACGTGTGTGCGCAAATTTCGGCTTTGTAGGTAACATGAGTAGCTTCTACACGTTACTGCTGTGCTACAACAAGTCGGACCATGGAATCGAGGCCACACTGACCAGTACATTCGATGGTGCAAGCCTCAGCGATGGCCTCATTAGCTTGGTTCGTAAGTTAGCGCATTTAACCACCTGTTGGTCCCATTGATATACCATGTAAGGCCTGCACCATTGGCCTGTGGATAAGTGTGATAATGACTGTACTTAATGCTTTTCTCGAGATCATGCAGTGCGGGCGCTGCTTGACCAAGCGCTATGGAAAACTGCAATTATGTTGCCACCAAATCATGGAGTGCTTGGCCTTCTTTTGGCCACCATCATAGCCTTTTGCATTCCCGCTGCCCTCAGTGTCGTCTGTGGTTTGGGTTTTCGAGCACTGGAATCAGCCTTTGGCAATGCAGCTCTTCTTAACGCCACGCATCGAGCAAGTGGTGGGAGTTCAGTCTCTCTATCATCTCTGGCGTAACAGCCTAAGTGTTGACCTGAATTTTGTGCTTTGAATTGTAACAGAACATCATACATATAAAGATTTGGCTTAAGAACTCAGTAGAAATTGATAGGTTCTCTAAAGCATGACAGATGCAACGAGGAATTTTGCTGTGCTTTAAAAATGAAAGACCAGCCACTATTGCACTTAGAATTTTGGGAGATCAATTTAAAGCGCTTCTCATTGAACCGTTTTACTCAAACTTGCCGCTAATAATTGATAAGGATTAGTTCGTTAACCTGTTTTCGTTCCATATGCCTGTGTATTTAGTTGGTGGAAAATGAGAACTCGTTTGTGGCTAGTGAGTTACCAAAGGTAAATCCTTTTCGTCCAGAAAATCGTAAGGCGGCTTAGTGTGTGGGATTGTAAGCTAGTAGTAGTAGTAAAATTTGTTTCTTTTTCTTTGAAGTATCCTCATCTTCAGGTCCATGATTTAAGTCAAATTGCAAATTTATGATAAGGTGTCATTGTCTTGCTGCACGAATCTTTACTCAGTAGGCATATTTTTGCTCGTAAATAGCATGACTGGATTATAAAATGTGAGAAATGTCGCATTCTCATTACGCTGATTTGACTGCTTTTTATGTTCAGCGTGGCTGACGATAGTAAAAGGAACTCATTTTTTCAGGCTAACAGGGTAAACTCTTCTTTACAAGCCTTTATGCTGCCTGACAACGTGTTCGTTCAAATGGTATGCCAGTCAAGGAATTTGGATGCTGCGCAGCCTGGCGTGCTACTAGATCTTTACTTCAGGCGCTTTCAGTTGGTTCGACTAACATGGCCGCATGGAACAGGTTATCGCAAATTACTCTCACTCAGACCCAACTTCTGTGTGTTTAAGTCTGTTTAAAACTATTTTTTCATTATAACTAGTGGATGGCTTTTAACACATTCCATTCATTGTCTCCCATGCATTATTATCTTTATGCACAAAGCGATTGAACAATCGCTTGTGATAAGAAAGTTCACATTGAAAGCTGAATAGGCAAAAACTGAAAGTCATTCACCGGGTAGTAAGCCGTTTAAATGGATACTTACATAAATCTCGATAACTTAAGACTTTGACAGGCTTCCTATCGGTCGAAGTGTAGTCTTAAGTATTCTAGGTCAGGCACGCTCCCCTGGTGTTTCCTGCTAGGTACATTGCATGAAAACGCTGTGATTTACTAGGAAATTAACGTGAATAATGCTTGTGATCCAAAAAGCAAACATGGAGATGAAGGCCATGCGTTTTTGCCAAACTACCGAAAGGTGTTTATTGCATTTAGACTTTATAGGGGTTACTTTCTTTTTCAATTGTTTGAACTGACAACATTGTTTCATTGCTTAATAAAACAAAGGGAATAGAAAGGAAAGAACGTTTGTTTTTAATGCACTGAGTGTGATGTTGCCTGAGCTAGCGTTTTAGGAAAACAGTAATGAAGCTACTGTAAATTCGTGTCGTGTACTTCCCGTGTACTGAAACAAATTCACGTCAGGGTTAAAATTATAGCGCCTACATTGTTATTGATAGTGAAATTTCCGTTTTAGGAATGCTTCTTCTGCGGCCAATAATATGCCAGTAGGATTTATAATGACATCAAAATAAGAAAGTAACTGTTACCATGAGCAGAACATTCTCAAAAATACCGATATACCTAATTGAAGTTACCTTCAAAGTCAGCTATAAAGTTCTGAGTTTTGTTAGGGCCTATGCCATTATACTTCTACTCGGCTGTGTGAATCCCCTCAATTTCATTAGCCTCTAAGCATCCTTCAGCCAAGTCTACGGACCGACTGCATTGGATGTCGCGTATTGAACTTGTTATGCGTGCCTTCTGTAGTTGGAATTTAACGTACCAGTATTATAGTATGCTTGGCATGTGCCTTGCATTCCTTGGACCTATCCTAATATAAGCATTTGGCAGGGATGCATGATGCAGTGCTGAATAAATTAAACACAAGAGCGCTCTTGCACAATTAATTGCGACAAGCATCCTCACTTTCGTGTTAGGACCTTTGTTTGAAAAATATGATGCGAAACAAACACTTTTGACCTATGCGCATGTCGAATCCTTTGAGCGATTATTCAAAACCTTGGGTGCGTGTTTAAAGTGGCTATGTTCATCTGCAGTGTCTAGGTGGCACAGACCTGACATTATATATTGTGGTTGACCTGTTTTACTGGTGCCTGCCCAAAACTAACCTGGATTTTCTACCTAATGGACCGCTTTATAACGGGCTGCAGATCTTTGGAAGTTAACGCACTCATTGAAGACATTGAAGGAGAGTTGACCTAATAATGGTGTCATTGTGATGACTCTATTTAGTGTTAAATGCAATTGGCTTGTCATTTTTTACCTTACTAATTCTTGCGCATTCGGCTTCGTTGCAGCACGAAACCGCTGAATTTGTTATCTGAGGCTTAAAACAAATCTCGCCGGTCCACCGATCTCAGAACTAGGCGAAACACGTAACTTCTAAGAAATTTCATTGTAGTCGTATTGGTGTGACGAATGTGGTTGCGCAACTTTGACTTCCCACCGCTTCTGCTGTGCATGCTAGATAATAAATCTGTCACAGCGTCCATTCCATGTTCGTTAATTGTAACTGCATTCGATATAGCCTATCTACTTGGCGACTCGTTTAGGTCTTAGTAGCCGCAAGTCTTCACCCGAGAATTGGGCCTGGTGCGGTTCTCATTAATACTGTAGACTCACCTGGTGCTTTCATCAAACCCACTGTTAGGTGGATTATCAGGACTCTAATGTCAAAAAGTGGTGTCATACACAGCGCATTATCAATGAGAAGCGCCTTCATCAAACCCGCTGTTAGACGGATTATCAGGGCTCTAATGTCAAGGCGTGGTGGCATACATGGTGGATTATCAATAAGAAGCGCAAAATAGATCTAAACTCTTGGCAAACTAGAGTTAATAACGGCTAAATTGGGAGAAACTGACCCCATCGGTGATGCAAGGAGCACCATCGCTCTGTAAGGAAAAGCAGGAACTGGTGGTCATAAAGTCTTGCATGCTTCATGTGGTGGTTGAGGGAGGCAGGAATCCCACTCCTGCTATCCAGATGAATGCTGCATATAGGAGGGCATTTTCCTTCCTCCATGATAGACGCGGGCTAACTTAGAAGAAGGCGGAAGAAGCA
This sequence comes from Taenia asiatica, assembly GCA_001693035.2. NCBI lineage: Eukaryota > Metazoa > Platyhelminthes > Cestoda > Cyclophyllidea > Taeniidae > Taenia > Taenia asiatica. Next base: position 20,888 of record LWMJ02000793.1, read on the forward strand.
GTTAGGACTATTATGCCACACTAGCTACGTTTAAACTTAGCTATGCAGTGCCGTAGCAATTAGAGAATGGCATTTATGTGCATCAGTTTAAGTCCTGTCAAGTTCACAACTTGAACAATCAGACCATAAAGACAAGTCGAAGGAAATGGCCCAAATGATAGCTAACGTAGTTCCAAAGTGCACGACCGCTGCAAATATGGCTTCGACGAATATGCAGAGGGCATACGCTTAGTTCATTTTAATTTAGCTTGATTAGTGAGAATCGTTAGCACAATTGATGCAAAATTACTGTGGCATAGGCCAGGCCAAGGAGCACATGGAAATTGCCAACTCCAAGAAGTGTGGTAATGTCAGGCGAATATGCGTAGAAATTGCCTCGGAAGGTCGAAAATGGAACGCGTTCTCTGGCTCTTGACGTACACAGCATTACTCACCAGTGTTCGGCAAGATGTGAGGTAGGATAGTACGGTGCAAAATTTTTCCCACAACTTCATCCCCAAGCTTCACCACTGATCCAGGAATGTGTCAGTTACTGAATAAGGCCTGGTTTCGTTTGGAGAAATGACTTTATACCACAAACACTGCAAGAACGTGTGCGATCAGCATAAACCAATGCGTAGATATGGGTGATGGTCATGGGACAAGTCGCCACAATCTACATCCATAGGCAAATCGCAGTCGTGGACGCTACCAATCAAGTGCACTTCGTCCCCCCGCCAAACACCACCAAATGGCAATGGATGAGTCTCAAAAGCTATCAATTTAGCGCTCCTCAATTCTCTGTCCAATGTTATAAGGTTGTCGAATTGGAGGAGGACTGTTGGCTTACCGATTGACGATTGACGAGGCCACAGAATAGCAATTAGAATGACATTTGACTTTCCTATCGTCATTACACTTCGCTCGTTTTAGCTATTGTGCAGGCAGATTGTATGTCCATGTGACTGGTACAGGAGGTTCTCCTGTTCCTACTTTTCTCTGCAACTCCACCAAATAAAACAACCCTGTTAGTGAGCCATAGATTACGGTGCGCATGGTTACGTGCGTTTTTGGACGTGCACAAAATCCGTACATACTTCTTCATTTACACATGAAGTTTGCTAAGGAGAGAGAGCCCTTCGTTGCCAGTGGTTTGCAACACTTTGCTTGGCTTGAATTAGGGTGAACATTATTTTCATAGCCTGATACGCTGTTGCTCATTGAGCTTGCTAGCAATTGTCGGCACGTATGCTAGTTAATTTCACCTGAGCCAAAACAAAAGTCGAAGTTGAAAGCGCAGGTGATCTG
>LWMJ02000794.1:0-29484 GCA_001693035.2 Taenia asiatica
TAGGCAAACCTGTAAACACCTAATAATTTTTGTCGTTTGCAGTATGAATGAAATGCTTTCATTAGAAATTCGTAGTGTTGCTAGAATGCGCATTTATTATAAAAATGCGTCCTCATGGTTACGGACAATGCATCTCATACCGCAACGAAACGGCGTTGCTAAAACTTCATAAGCAGGCACGAATTCTTGAGCAGTACCATAACGTTAGTCCAACTTACTTACCACTTTACCAACGAGGCCCAAGTGCTTCGATTCGTAGGCTATAGTAAAAATGTTCTAGTTCATATGCATCTGCTTGATTTAAGTATTCTGATAAATTCAAATGAGCTGAAAATAGTAATAAGAACGAAGGTTGTTGGTTGCACTAGGTATTTGACAAAAGGAAATTCACAGTGATATTGTTACTAAACCGGCACATCGACTCATAAAGCACCGATAAGTTCTGGCCGCAACAAATGATTTACACTACGTGCTGTGGTAAAACATGGGAACACAACGCAGAGCAAGTGGCTTAGAATCTGCTGTCTTCTTTAATAATGCTAAAGTGTGGGTACTTCTGGAAATATTTTAGGTTTGCTCTGCACTAAGAGAGAGTCAAGACAATAGCGAAATAGGAGTAATTTTTCTCTTACTCAAGACAAGTGAACACTTTCGGTCTGCAAGGAAACATTTGCTGTCATAACAAGCGTGTCTTTTGAGTAGCGAAACGTTTGATTGTGTACGAAATTAGGAACATGAAGTGGATTAGCCCTTGTGGTTAGCTTTGTGAATCACGCACTTTCGTGTTGCGTAGCCTAACAACTACGCCGGCGCATCTGACAGACTACTATTTGTCTGTGCGTAGCGAGGGTAATTGTGGTGTACGCTGACGATCTCTCGTGCAGGCACGTGCATGCTGATCGGAAGTATGTCTTAATTGCGAAACATACATTAGACGATTGTCTGTAAAATGTGATGCCACGGAAACAGGAAGCTGCCAACTCTGACAAAAGGGACTTTTTGTGTAAGCAAAGTGTGACCGATTCAAGCTTTATGTTTACACAAACGTACAGGGCTGACAATCGTAATCGCACATTTTCGTCGTGCAGAGGGATAGTCAAATGAATAACCACTAGCCTCACGGGCTTATAAAATAACATCAATCTGCAATGTGGTTCGACTTTGGAGATTTTTCTGGCACAGGATTGGGCAAATTTACAGCGCACTTTATTAATCATTATTCATAGGCTGGTTCAGTGCAGCATAGCCAGGAGTCTAGTTGACTTACTGTAATTGCGACATCTGTTCATACATTTGTACTATTCAGGCCTACACGAAGGCCCACTTGAACAAACCAAAACTCCTGCAATGACAAGGACGCTAAATTTGTAATCTGTCAGGAGTGAGAGCCTATACTCACAACCGCACGGTAGCAAACTGCATGCAGCCCAGAAGATTAGTTTCAAAGCTACATCTCACGCGTCCTTGTGAGGTGGATTGTAGGCACATAATATGGCAAACATTTGCAAAAATGCCATTCAGGATTTCTCACAAACAAGTCCTTGTCAACGCGCAAATGCAAATTTTTCTTATAAAGCCCACGTCATCACATAATTGTATTCGGCAAATAATGTTGAAGCGTATTCAGTAAATAATAAAGAATTGTACGGGCAAGCGATTAATAAAGTGGACTAAAATATACCAAGTCTGTCAAATGTTTGCCATCTCTGTTCTTTGAGGCAAGAAGAAGGACAGTGTGCACGTGTTCTAGCTGAGAGTGCGTGAAGAACCCAGGACTGCGATAAAACACTTTGAAGTAATGCACAATTGGAAAGAGAAAAAAATAACTTGCTTGGGGATTGGACTAGATTCAAAAGCCAAGAAGTGAAAACAATTTGCGATCACCTGCATGACTGTCAGTTTCGTTCATTTTGATATTTATGCAACCACACGTCATAGAGTGGAAGAATAGAGGAGTGTAGTGTAGAATAAAGCAAAATTTGTACTCGATGAATGGAATGAAGTGGACCAGCAACCGCGAGTATTCCTCTATTCACCAACCCGCAACCACGTTGCATGACTTCGATAATATGAGGGAACGCAAGCTTTCTCTGTGGCATGATCGCTGGTGCTGGCATTTCTATTACTTTTCATTTTTCACCTTTTCGAGCCTTCTACACACTGCAGCACTGCTCCCCTTTTTACAGCTTTTCGCGCCTCTCCCCAAGAGCTTCGTTTACTCATTCACTTCTGCATATGGCTTAACTTCTTTTACCTACCTCTACCTTACACGCCACCGTCATCTGCATGCCACATTCGGCAGCAATTTTCTCTTTTGACCGCATACGCTTTTATTAGCTTTGTGAATCACGCACTTTCGTGTTGCGTAGCCTAACAACTACGCCGGCGCATCTGACAGACTACTATTTGTCTGTGCGTAGCGAGGGTAATTGTGGTGTACGCTGACGATCTCTCGTGCAGGCACGTGCATGCTGATCGGAAGTATGTCTTAATTGCGAAACATACATTAGACGATTGTCTGTAAAATGTGATGCCACGGAAACAGGAAGCTGCCAACTCTGACAAAAGGGACTTTTTGTGTAAGCAAAGTGTGACCGATTCAAGCTTTATGTTTACACAAACGTACAGGGCTGACAATCGTAATCGCACATTTTCGTCGTGCAGAGGGATAGTCAAATGAGTACCCACTAGCATCACGGGCTTACAAAATAACATCAATCTGCAATGTGGTTCGACTTTGGAGATTTTTCTGGCACAGGATTGGGCAAATTTACAGCGCACTTTAGTAATCATTATTCATAGGCTGGTTCAGTGCAGCATAGCCAGGAGTCTAGTTGGCTTACTGTAATTGCGACATATGTTCATACATTTGTACTATTCAGGCCTACACGAAGGCCCACTTGAACAAACCAAAACTCCTGCAATGACAAGGACGCTAAATTTGTAATCTATCAGGAGTGAGAGCCTATACTCACAACCGCACGGTAGCAAACTGCATGCAGCCCAGAAGATTAGTTTCAAAGCTACATCGCACGCATCCTTGTGAGGTGGATTGTAGGCACATAATATGGCAAACATTTGCAAAAATGCCATTCAGGATTTCTCACAAACAAGTCCTTGTCAACGCGCAAATGCAAATTTTTCTTATAAAGCCCACGTCATCACATAATTGTATTCGGCAAATAATGTTGAAGCGTATTCAGTAAATAATAAAGAATTGTACGGGCAAGCGATTAATAAAGTGGACTAAAATATACCAAGTCTGTCAAATGTTTGCCATCTCTGTTCTTTGAGGCAAGAAGAAGGACAGTGTGCACGTGTTCTAGCTGAGAGTGCGTGAAGAACCCAGGACTGCGATAAAACACTTTGAAGTAATGCACAATTGGAAAGAGAAAAAAATAACTTGCTTGGGGATTGGACTAGATTCAAAAGCCAAGAAGTGAAAACAATTTGCGATCACCTGCATGACTGTCAGTTTCGTTCATTTTGATATTTATGCAACCACACGTCATAGAGTGGAAGAATAGAGGAGTGTAGTGTAGAATAAAGCAAAATTTGTACTCGATGAATGGAATGAAGTGGACCAGCAACCGCGAGTACTCTTCTATTCACCAACCCGCAGCCACGTTGCATGACTTCGATAATATGAGGGAACGCAAGCTTTCTCTGTGGCATGATCGCTGGTGCTGGCATTTCTATTACTTTTCATTTTTCACCTTTTCGAGCCTTCTACACACTGCAGCACTGCTCCCCATTTCACAGTTTTTCTCGCCTCTCCTCAAGAGCTTCGTTTACTCATTCACTTCTGCATATGGCTTACCTTCTTTTACCTACCTCTATCTTACACGCCACCGTCATCTGCATGCCACTTTCGGCAGCAATTTTCTCTTTTGACCGCATACGCTTTTTCCATCGCGCCTTGCTCCGCCCTCTCTTACCGCATCATCCATTTTGCAACTCAAATTCAACTTTTGATTTCAGTTGTCTCTGCGTTGAAAGCGTGATTTTCACGGTACTAATTCACACAATATCAATTCAAGTGCACTTATTTATATCCACGTGGCATCGTCAATACTACCACCACTAAAAGATCTCTCCCAACAACACAAGTGTAGACATCGTCAAGCTGCATCAAAGTAAATGACCTGGCTTGGCAACGCCAACCTGTAAGAGCAACGTGTTGATATCCTCTGCGCACCATTCCTCACAAATGATAATAAGTGGTAAATAACTGTCGCACACTGAATTTGCAGGCAGCATTAAGACAGCCGAACATTTCCTTTCTATTCTGTAATATGTCTGCTTTGTCCCACCATCAGAGACACTGAGTCAGTTGACAACTCATGAAGGCTCCTTCCGAACCAGAGTTTTGTGGCCATTGAAAGGGAAACACTGTAATGTGTTTCGTTCCAAAGATTCTTAGGATCACTTTGGTGCATTTTCACACACGCTTTGCCATGATCACTTATGTCATGTCAGTAGTTAGACTCATCTGCTGGAAGCGGTTCAAGGTGCGTTTAATTTGGCGATTTCGAGACCACTGCTTGCAGTAAACATATGACATATAGGCAAGCGATGCAAGAAATGATTTGTAATGCTAGACGGCAGTTTTAGACGGCAGCTTAGATCATTATGCACGCATTTGTTTGAGGCGCTAGCTAAGGTCTAGTAATGAATGTCATTGAACTTCTGACAAATCCTGGAGCACCCATAATCCTAATACAGTGCAGCGATATTCTCACAGGTGGCAAGTTTAAGTGTGCATAAAAAGCAGTTCCATATTTGCCTTGAAAATGAATTGAGCTACACGTAGGAAGGAGAAACAGAGGAAAACGCAAATGCAAATTTTTCTTATAAAGCCCACGTCATCACATAATTGTATTCGGCAAATAATGTTGAAGCGTATTCAGTAAATAATAAAGAATTGTACGGGCAAGCGATTAATAAAGTGGACTAAAATATACCAAGTCTGTCAAATGTTTGCCATCTCTGTTCTTTGAAACAAGAAGAAGGACAGTGTGCACGTGTTCTAGCTGAGAGTGCGTGAAGAACCCAGGACTGCGATAAAACACTTTGAAGTAATGCACAATTGGAAAGAGAAAAAAATAACTTGCTTGGGGACTGGACTAGATTCCAAAGGCAAGAAGTGAAAACAATTTGCGATCACCTGCATGAATGTCGGTTTCGTTTATTTTGATATTTATGCAACCACACGTCATAGAGTGGAAGAATAGAGGAGTGTAGTGTAGAATAAAGCAAAATTTGTACTCGATGAATGGAATGAAGTGGACCAGCAACCGCGAGTACTCTTCTATTCACCAACCCGCAGCCACGTTGCATGACTTCGATAATATGAGGGAACGCAAGCTTTCTCTGTGGCATGATCGCTGGTGCTGGCATTTCTATTACTTTTCATTTTTCACCTTTTCGAGCCTTCTACACACTGCAGCACTGCTCCCCTTTTTACAGCTTTTCGCGCCTCTCCCCAAGAGCTTCGTTTACTCATTCACTTCTGCATATGGCTTAACTTCTTTTACCTACCTCTACCTTACACGCCACCGTCATCTGCATGCCACATTCGGCAGCAATTTTCTCTTTTGACCGCATACGCTTTTTCCATCGCGCCTTGCTCCGCCCTCTCTTACCGCATCATCCATTTTGCAACTCAAATTCAACTTTTGATTTCAGTTGTCTCTGCGTTGAAAGCGTGATTTTCACGGTACTAATTCACACAATATCAATTCAAGTGCACTTATTTATATCCACGTGGCATCGTCAATACTACCACCACTAAAAGATCTCTCCCAACAACACAAGTGTAGACATCGTCAAGCTGCATCAAAGTAAATGACCTGGCTTGGCAACGCCAACCTGTAAAAGCAACGTGTTGATATCCTCTGCGCACCATTCCTCACAAATGATAATAAGTGGTAAATAACTGTCGCACACTGAATTTGCAGGCAGCATTAAGACAGCCGAACATTTCCTTTCTATTCTGTAATATGTCTGCTTTGTCCCACCATCAGAGACACTGAGTCAGTTGACAACTCATGAAGGCTCCTTCCGAACCAGAGTTTTGTGGCCATTGAAAGGGAAACACTGTAATGTGTTTCGTTCCAAAGATTCTTTGGATCACTTTGGTGCATTTTCACACACGCGTTGCCATGATCACTTATGTCATGTCAGTAGTTAGACTCATCTGCTGGAAGCGGTTCAGGGTTCGTTTAATTTGGCGATTTCGAGACCACTGCTTGCAGTAAACATATGACATATAGGCAAGCGATGCAAAAAATGATTTGTAATGCTAGACGGCAGTTTTAGACGGCAGCTTAGATCATTATGCACGCATTTGTTTGAGGCGCTAGCTAAGGTCTAGTAATGAATGTCATTGAACTTCTGACAAATCCTGGAGCACCCATAATCCTAATACAGTGCAGCGATATTCTCACAGGTGGCAAGTTTAAGTGTGCATAAAAAGCAGTTCCATATTTGCCTTGAAAATGAATTGAGCTACACGTAGGAAGGAGAAACAGAGGAAATTTTGTGACTAGTCTGGCATCTAAACAAAATCCTAACCTCTTCAATTAGCTCTTAACCTATAATCTAGCAAGGACTTGGGAGCCATTTACATAGGCAAGATTACGTTAGGCACATAGTAGTCCACATCAACTTTTGGCATTATAATATGGCACAAGTCAGCTTGGGAAAGGGACACAACTTGCTAGTTCAGCCATTTTTGACATGCGTTATCCCATCAAATGCATGTAGGATCCCAACAGGAACGTATTGGCATGCTGAACTGCAGCTGCCAACTGCATTCACAAAATGAATTGTCCTACTGACGCTTCCACTTGTTGATGCTGCAGCTGAATCATTGTGCTTAATAGTGCTGATGTCGATGGACTGGGTCAGACGGGGCTAGAAGGGTCCAATCCAGTCTTGTGTGCTTCAGGTTGCCCCATTATTTGTTATTATCAGTCGGCCTTGTGTTTGTATTTATGTAAGGTGCGCTGCCTTAAAAAAATTAGACGTACGTTTGAGCATGTGCATGTGTTCGTGTGCGAAATTTAGGTGGGTCAGCCTTCCGTGCATGCACTTGCTCACCCGCTCGCTCGGTCATTCACATTTTGGCCTCCTGGTCGGTTAGCCAACCAATCAGTTTGCCTGTTAATGCTACTGTTGCAGCCACCACTGGCACGAGAACTAGCTGATAGACCCTGCTTCTAGTCATATGCATGTCTTAAAGGTTAAGTCATGCATCTCTCTGTCTTCTCAGGCTTCTTGATGGATCTCAGTAACTCTATTGTCTGTTGGCAATCAAGTGGCCTGCATGTGTGGTTCGTGATGCGCAGTTGTGGTGTCTGTTTGTTGGTAAGTTTCTGATTTATTTAGGGCTTTTCTGAGGTGGAATTAATTCCAACAAACACTGCCATGTTAAGTCAGCATGGTGGTGTGATGCAATGGTTAAAGGTGTGGGCGGATATTAGGGCAGTGGTATGCACAAAGGCTTTTGGGCAAACGTCCTCTGGCCTCTCGCCATGGCCTACTAAGTTATCCTCATAATCGTCTCGGGTTTCAAACCTTAGGAGACTTGCAATTGTGTCCAGCAGATGTGACAGTCGACTTTGAGGGAAATTAGACCGACTCACAGCTTTCCCCACCACTATGCACTCTGACGCCTTGTACTTGCAAGTGCTGAGGAGAGACTGACACTGAGTAGTGGATTCTGCACTAAAATTATCTTGAACGCAGCATCCGATAATTCAAATAGTGGGCTTACATAGCTGGTTGTTGCCTCAGCATTAAAAATGGACAACTGTGATAAGGTGAACAACCGCATCTTAACCGCCTTCCAAGTAAAAGTCACATGCGTAGACCTCAAATGATTTGATTTGATCGTAGCATTTCCAAAATCCAGCCGTGTTTATATAGGTGTATGTGTTTGGCTTGTCAGAGTGATAAATTCGTGAAAATATTGTGTGCAATATGTTTCTGATAACGCAACCGCACCAAAAATTGTGACAACATTACACCCCAATTACATTCCCTTGATTGATTTCTTAATCTTCATGGAGCAATTTCTTCCTTTGTCGTGAAACTCGCAGTAACAGTATGTTGCTCACTTGTCAATCATCTTGCTACATCAGAAATGGGGTGGTTCCAAAAAAAACATTCCTGTTTTATAGATGCGCAGGTGACGATGTCTTGTAGTGTACTTCCCATTGCCAGAAAGCTTTGAGAAGGGCCTCACACGGGGTCACTGTAAAATAAGTTAGTATCAGGTGAAAGTGATAGCGATGGTTGAAATGCAACTGATGTATCGGGAGATTCTAATAACTATGCCATTCCAAAATTTCTTCCCAAGGGCCTCTTCGTGGTTGATTGGTCAAAGCAAACAGACGCAGTGTGACAATACGCTAAAAATGCTGGAATTGACGTTTCAGTCGATCGTTGCACATACAAGCGGATTTGAAGATTCACTTTTAGGGAATATATTACCGTTGGAATGCTACAAACTTCTGTGCAAATACCTTTTTCGAAATGATGCCAGAACGGACATTTGTGAGACAGATTTGTTTGTTTGTTTCTTCCACACTTAATACAGAGTTTTCGAGTTACCCTTGAGGCAAGTGCTGTCTCGACAACACGAACAGGCATTGTCCAAACTTCTCGCTTTCTATCTCCAAGTTCTTAATACACTTTGCTGAGTTAATCCAGGAAAACCACCAGACGAATAAACAATATATTTTCCTCATTGGAAGTGCAGTTTCTCGCAACCGGGAAGATGTCAGCTGTTTCCTGAGGGACCATCCATCTCTATTTTTTCTAATTTTCAAGATATCGTTGTGCTCTGTTATGCTGCGATAGGAGGGTATTTGAAAATTTTATTTCTTAAAGGTATTTTATACATTTTGCTCACTTACTTAGCTGTCCTTTTCCTTCAAAGCTAATCTTTTGCTCTCTGATTACCTGATATTTATGAACCTCCTACCTATCTATCTAAAGCATCATCAAATCGCTGATGGTCTTCATTACGCAAAACGTGTTTTGACGTTTTCTTTTCAAAATAAACCAAAATTATGTTGTAGCCGTTAAGTTTTATTTGCCGGTTGTTACAATGCCAGGGCTGCCATTGAATTAGCAGCAGCACTCAGTCGCCAATTGGGCGTGGTCGTGGAATTAATGCAACTGTGGACAGATCTCTCAGTAGCTGCAAACAAAATAACTAAACGACTATATACTTCGCGATGTCATGTCTGCCAGAGGTACCTTAATCGCTCCATTGGTGCCACTTGCGAATGCGCTAAGGCAAATATTCACTGGGATGCGTAAGTTGGTCTGCTGTAGGGCTTCTAACCTCCAAACACACATTGCAAAACGCCAATAAATAAAAACAATTGCAGCCATAAATGTGCAAGCAAAGACCAGCCTATGGATCTTAAAATGATGCATTAATGTTAGTACATATAAGTATCTAAGTTGCTAAGTAGAGATGATAAAAATTAGGAAGTAATGCAGAAGAAAATAAAATGTTCTTTGTTTGCATACACTGACGTGGACCAATTTCTCAACTCACTTTTATAACGCTCCTTGCAATTGACGATGCCCTTGCGAATGCAAATTAAACAGCCGCATTTCACAAAATGCACTTCAACGTGCTTGCGCCCATGCATCTTCTGATGAGGCCGCCGACAGCACCGTGAACATAACCAACCAGCAACGTCACCTCCGCCTCCTTTAGCATTACCTCATTCAATACAGCAATACATACGTGCAAGAATTCACCATCGAATACAATGCAAAGAGATTTTACGTAGTGAAATAGGGACCATTCGAAAGGGCAGAAGTGTATGGAGAGTAGTGTGGAAGAATAAAGAGTAACAAGACCTACCAAGTAAAACACAAATGGTTAAATCATAACAAGACGAGCCAGTGACCCCGAGCCGTCCTCTTCCGCCACGTATACATGCGTACTAACGCAAACCGATGTAGCATAATCTCGATGGGGAATAAATCCACGGATACCTATACAAGGCTGCCGCTAGCATCAGCCATTGACCCCACTATTCACCATTTAGCTCTCAACCTTCCTTACCAAATGCACAGTTTACAGCTTCCCATTTCTTTTAAACTTCCTTAGCCACTCCCACAAATTCCGAAGAGCTTCAGTCTTTTAACACTCGCCTGGTGTTACCCTAAGAATTTTATGTCTGGTTCATTCGCTTTTTATTTATCCTGCTGATTTCATTGCCTTTTTCATCTAAAATGCAATCACAATTTTGTGTCAGACATATTTGAGGACCTTTAGCTCCTAATGCAACATCCAGTTCTAGGTTATGTATTATTTGATCATGAAAAACGTGACCTTGCTCTTAGAATAGAAAAATTTGCTAAAACCCACCAGTTGACAAGCTTAGTTCTACATATTCCTCTCGTCGGTAACATTCAGTGCAGCAATGCACTTGGTTAGGAAATTGACCAAACATGTACTGCCTGGATTTCCTTTGATAGTGCTATGCACACTTTCTTCATTTTCGAATCATTCATAAATGGCATAAGTTGTACTCGAATAAGGCTTTAATCCCATCAGCAGCTCCTGGTTTCATTTGTGCTACGGTTTTCAAGGATGCTAAGTCGATGTAGACCATTCTGCGCCCTTACACTTTACTGTTTACTGCATCTGTTCCTCACCGAATTGTATTGGTCAGCGTGGACACATCACTTGCAGGAAAAAGTGGTTGACCTAATCACTGCTTTGCTGAGATGTCTGCATGCTCTAAAAAGAGAAATAAAACGTATCAGCACATTGTAAATGCAGAGGTGACTTCCAAACAAAAGCCAAAACAAGCATTACCTTCCACATATTAACGCCACCTGGTTAAGAAAGAATTTGGGTGCGAGAGAGGCAACCAGCTATTCTGGCAATAAATAGTGCAAATCCTTTGCACGGTCGGCTTCAATATTGTGCTAGAGCGAGTCCAACGCGCCTTTCTGCTCTGACCTCGGAGGTAAACTAGGCGAGTGTTCCTTTGCTGTCTGCAGTACTAAAAATAAAACAAAGTATTGTCAATATTTTGGAGTTGATTTTCCACTTAATGTTCGTTTCTGCAATATCGGAGGCAGCAGTAGAAGCGATAGATGCTTCTCATAGGAATGCACATGAATTTTCCCAATTATATGATGGGAGAATGAACGTCCTACTTCCAACGCTCTGCTTGCACAAGTTTACAATAGCGAATCACAACTAAAATGCACACTCACTGCATCAAAATGCATCAAAACACTTCCAATTTTAGGGTTGATTGAAATAGTTGCAATACATGGCATCGCAGTGCAAGCACCAGCGTATTATCATAATGGAATTGTGCCAGATTGATGCTGTTGGGAACATTTACCACTGGTTTCTTGAACGTAGAAATGAACATGAGCTACTCATCCGCTGCTCATATAATTAAGGCATTCTGAAAACATGGAGGACGAAAAATGCGATAGGTCAAACGGGGCGGGCATAGAGCCATTTAAATATCTTGAACAGATCACTGCGTGCAGCCATTGTGGCAAAGCAGAAAATTTTCTTACACTATTGTTTTGCACTCTCTTAGCTGGAGGTGGTGCTTCTGGGAAAATAATATTCCCCAATTTTCCCAAGTGTAGGAGGTGATCAATTGCCAACGCAAAAATATCTTGGACGCCGTTCTCTGCTATATTTACGAAACCAATCCCCATTTTATACCCATCGCGGACCAATTTTTGTGCAAATGTGCATGTTCCTGCATATTTCAACCGCTCTTACAGGAAGATCTGTCCCTTGGAATTATGTCACAGTAGGTCACAACTTGCTCAAGTACCCAAGATCAGGCTGGCTAATTATTCGCTGGAATGCCTCTGTACTCTGGACGAGGAACGCTGGGCAGTGTCACAGTTGACCTCGTTGTTGACAGACCATCGCACACGGTGTTCTTTGGCTGGATAAACTCTCGAATTCAAAGCGTGCTGCGCTGCGACTCAAGTGCTGCATAGGCGAGAATCACCCCAGGTAAACTTTTCTACACACAAAAGGTACTTCATCGCTACGCGATATTTCATTGAGTGCCGCATGGTGTTTTAAGAACCGATTCCCACACCGCTGCTCAAGAGGATTCTTAAATTCCTAGTAGTCCTTCTATGGTAAAATAAACCTCTTTTTTGTGGTTTTGGAGTAGATTCCTATGCCAATTTCAAATTTTTTCTTAAGCAGAATGTTAATATTAAGGGATGCCCTAAGTGATTGGAAAAACATCTGGTGTGTGCTTTGCACAGCAGACAGTGAGTAAGTAGCACAAAAATTCCAAAATTAGTGGTAAATATTTGCCAAAAAACAGATTCTTTCAAAACCTGCAGCAGAGATGAATGCGTTGGAATCAGACCAGTGCGAAGCCTTTAAAAGGCAGGAAAGAGTAATCTCGAAAGTAATCTTTGGCCACGATGACTTTGGTGTTTGCCTGAGATTGTTATATTTTATAGTTGTTTCCAAAGTCTGCTACTCGTGGATCTGCAATCTGTTTATCTACTTTCGTCAACACATATGTGTGACCAGTAGTTTTGTACATTCATCCAAATGTTCTTGCATTAAACCGTCTTCTAACTAGACTATTTAAGCATAAAAATGCATAGGCAGAAGGGCGGCTGACAAGTACCCAACATTTCACCTTTTGTCAATCCATCAATCGAAGCATCGTTGCACTGTGGACGTGGTCATCTGGTGCGCTATTGGCACTGCGCCCACAGATGGACACCAAGCAGCGCATTTTCATGGGTAGGAGTACCGTCACGTGCCAGTCGGTTTGCCGCACATAGGAGCTGGCCAGGCGGACAGACTTAAAAGCAAAGTGGCGTGGTTTGCAGTGGTGGAATGGAGGCTACTTAGAGCTTGGCAAGTGGATCTGTACAGCTGCCTGCGATTAGCCTCACAACTGTTGCATTGACGTTCTAACCGTGATATTGGCTCTAATGCTAGATCTAGATGCCTTCTTGCGGCACCATGAGCAAGATGAGGTCAGCACAATGGAATATCGGCACGTTTGGTCCCAGCGACTTTAATGCAAGCCGGCATCCAAATGGACTATTTTGATGATGAATTTGCACACATTCTTTTGGATAGCAAGGGCTATACTGTTAGGCAGTCATTGAAGCTACATGGAAGGAAATGTGACTCCCATGGCTGCCTCATTATAAATGCCCATGACGCGCCCACCAGCAGGGTCTCATAGGCCAATCGACTACTGCTGCTTACTTAAGACAAGTGTTACCCAAAAGTGCCCTTGGGGTCGATCCAACTTGCTTGCAGCATTTAGCCTATGCCGACTAGGAATGTTTGTCATATATGCGTGGTGCTAGTGGTAAACATGCTAAGCTACTCCGTAGTGAGTTAATAATGGAAGCATTCTATTCAACAAATGCTAAAATTGACATTAGAAATAAAATTTTTATGAAAGAATTTTCATATCTGCGAGAATGTCAGGAAGGATAAACCAAGCCGCAGAAAACATTCCAACTACAAAATCATTTCTTGCTTCTTAGTAGGTTTGTATTAGAGAGCATGTTAAATTTATTAATTTGTTGGTTGCAGGAGGGTAAGGCCCCACTTTGGTGCACAAACAACATGCAAAGCCTGCGCCAGTGCCGTGAATTTGCCCTGCTTGGCTAATGCGCATCTTCCCATGCCATCACATCTAACTTCACTAAAAATTAGGCCAATAGGATGCAAGCTTTTGGCAAATGATGTCACATGTTTACTCTCAGATGTAAGCCAAATACTTTTGGACACATAACCTGCATGTGAGGAAGGATACCATCTTTGTGTAGCCATTCAAAACTGCAGCACGAAGGGAAATGTAATGTGCAAAGTTAACGCCAGCGGAAAATCGACCATGGAGACCCACACAATTTGAGGCTAGAGTGAGAAAATCCGTCATAAGGTGCTGGAAGAAAACGCGAATGCCGAAACCGCAAGAGCAATGCTGTGCTCTGCAACACCTCCAGATGATGGTGCAGCTTTCCCTCCTCCCCGCAGCCTTGGCATCTATGCCTATGCACACAACGGTGATTTTGGGGAAGGACGCCCTTTTTCCGCACATCAGCTTCCTCTTCGCAGCCACTTACCTACCCAACTGCACAATCAGAACCACAAAGATATGCAGAAAAAAAATGGAAAAATGTGCATCTACGAATAAAACATGCTCATTTATGAAAAACAATGTATGAGTAGTAAGTGTTTGGTGATGGAGGGTCCTCTAATAAAATTTGGCCTCATCAAAGCCCATCATTATTAAAAGAACAAGCTACTCACAAACTGCTGAACCAACTTAAATGATCGCTGGAAGCATTTCGCAATAAAAACAAGCATGCAAATGTTTAAGGGAAATGGATTGATACTTATTCATGAGAATAACTATAAATGAGCACCAAATACTTCGCAAAATTAAAAATCTTGCTTAAAAATGAAGTCTGATTAATCAAGTACTTCCAGTAGTGAAGGGGCAGGTAAGGGAGGAAGAGTCAACTAAAATGGCAAAAGCAGTGAACGGGAAGTGGTGGTGGAGGCGCAGGAAAAGAGTGAAGAGGGAGATTTTGGTTAGAAGCGTGTGATTTGAGCGCAAAGAAGGAAAAGAAAGGATTAATAGGGCAGTGAAGTGAAAGGATGGGAAGCAAATGCTGGCAAGTTGGCAGGAGAGTCTTGTACAGGGAACAGCAGAGAGTGGAGGGAGTTTTGGGTAGGCTCCGGAATTCCTTTACTATAGAGTGAACAAGATTTCGGGAATGGGAGACCATTTCCTCTGCCTCGCCTTGCATTCTAAGGTAAGCGACTCATACTGCCCTAATCCAGTGACGTTACATCGGATGATTTGTATGAACGAGGTGTGAATGCTTCAATCCTTTCGCTGACTCGTGACACGTCCTGTCGATTGTAAAATTATTCAATTGTTTAATGCAAATTCAACAACTCTGCAATCGTCAAGCCAGTCATCGTACTTCCTGTCATCATTCATTCCTGTCCATCAAGGCTCGAACTAGCTAAAAAGCTGTCGCCAATATCAAGCAATATATCTGCTCTGAATAAACTTCCTTTTGCTTCGACGTTCACCTCTTAATCTCCTCCATCTGCATGCCTCTGTGCTCCGGTCTTGTTACATTTGTCTGCATGTCTGACTGCCAGCAGATTTGGTCTCTTCAAAGGCCTCTTACTGCACAAATTTATAGCCTGCTTAAAACAACATCCTAACCCGCTTATTTATCCACATTCTGGAGGGGGAGAAAGAAGCACAGACTGCATTGCTGCCATTTGATGGATTGGAAACTTATGGTTGATGACTGCAAGCTGACCGCTTCCACGCACACAAATCATGCCCGCATGCGCTATCTTATGATGGCAATAGAGAAGATACAACATCAGCGGTAAGAGGGGGAGGTGGCTGCGCTCATGTCGCTAGGAAAGGCTGATCAAAAGGACCTGCAAAATAGTTCATTTTACGTTTTTATTTATTGTTTTACACCCTTAGCTTTCAACTGTGTATATGCAACCAATCTACCCTCCGCTGAATATAAAGCATAGTCTTCACATTTACTTATGCAAGCACGTTTGAAATCAAACTCGTAAAAGTTGATAAATTGCGTTTACCTAGTTTTAACGAAAAAATTACAAGCTAGCTAGCGTGGGTTGATGACTGGATCTCCATTCCAGTTGTGTCCTGCAGGCGCCTCAATCGGTTGCACCATACCACATGATTGTCTTAGCATTTATATGAACCCATAATGAATTGAAATTGTTCTTCTTCCACTCCTAAGGTGTACATGCAATAACGTCTGGAGAAGCAGGTCGCCAGTTCATACCTTTCCATAATAGACCAAGCGTGCAGATCGCCCCAAAGGACAAACATGGGCACTGACAATGTGGTAAGTAGGAGGCAGGCTGAAATGTTAAACTCTTACTTACAATAAATCGACGTGCTTACCTCCATTTTCGAGGGCACAACATAAGTGAGGGCTTGATAGGTGGGATCCGGGATGGATTGAATTAGTAAGAGGAAATGGGAAACATGAGCACTAGCATGACTTGCACGACTTGCTCATAACTTCAAATTATTCTACCTATTTCCAGTGCTTTGGCTTTCTGACGTCCAATGAGTAGAGAAGGAAGAGTTAGTGGAAAACAATGCAGATGCGGGGATGATTTGGGAAACCAGATAAATGACAGCTCTAAGCATTGCAGAGGATGAGATTTCTTGCGCTACTCTGTTGCACATGCAGAATTGAGCAGTGATTCCTGTGGCCTGTAACCTCCCACGTGACGTAATCCAGTGGTGTCCGTTGTACAAAAAAGCATTAATTTCACTTGACTTTGTGCCTTACCATCATGGCTGAATAATGTGTGCAGAAAAGATCTGGCAGCATCATGCCTATCCCGTAAGTACATTGCAGGCGAGGAAATCTCATACCATCCTGTAAAGCCACTGCCTCTGACCAACCGTCTACGCAATCTAACTACTCACCTCCCTGCTAAAAGTAACAAGTCAGGGGAAAGTGGCGCACTAAACAAACGTTCCGGTGATGTTTTGTCAATTAATTAAGAAATCAAACCAGATATTGGAAAGAGCACAAAATGATTAAAGTTACTAGTCCATTCTCATCTTCTCAATTTTTTTACCTCCCTTCCCCATTGACACATTGCGCATTTAACTGTTAAACTTAACTCCTTTTGCCACTGTCTCACATCACTGTAGTAACACTGTTGCCGTGTGACTCCAGGGGAAACTCATTGTCTCGCAGCTGAGTGTAACTCCTTCGTGGCGGCCTCTCATTCTTGGTTGAAAGCAGGGAGGTAAAATCAGTCTCTTTCATCTCTAGAGCAATGAACTTCAGCCTCACAGTCGCCAAAAATATCAGCCGTTTGGAAAACAGGGTCGAAGTGCTCTTGAGTCTTGCCCACCGATAGCTTCGCTATTGGCGTGGAGAATTGCATTCACTACCAACAGTCACATGGCTACTACGGATGGTGTCGTCTGACAGTTCAGGTGAGCAGCCATGTATACAAGTAAGGAAAGCGAAGGAACCATTTCGTAGCTCGAAGGAAAATGGATGTAAGCAGCAGATGAGAAATCAGGTATTCTGCAGCTCATCCTCTTCGCAGCCACTTACCTACCCAACTGCACATTCCGAACCACAAAGATATGCAGAAAGGAAATGGATAAATGTGCATCTACGAATAAAACATGCTCATTTATGAAAAACAATGTATGAGTAGTAAGTGTTTGGTGATGGAGGGTCCTCTAATAAAATTTGGCCTCATCAAAGCCCATCATTATTAAAAGAACAAGCTACTCACAAACTGCTGAACCAACTTAAATGATCGCTGGAAGCATTTCGCAATAAAAACAAGCATGCAAATGTTTGAGGGAAATGGATTGATACTTATTCATGAGGATAACTATAAATGAGCACCAAATACTTCGCAAAATTAAAAATCTTGCTTAAAAAAGAAGTCTGATTAATCAAGTACTTCCAGTAGTGAAGGGGCAGGTAAGGGAGGAAGAGTCAACTAAAATGGCAAAAGCAGTGAACGGGAAGTGGTGGTGGAGGCGCAGGAAAAGAGTGAAGAGGGAGATTTTGGTTAGAAGCGTGTGATTTGAGCGCAAAGAAGGAAAAGAAAGGATTAATAGGGCAGTGAAGTGAAAGGATGGGAAGCAAATGCTGGCAAGTTGGCAGGAGAGTCTTGTACAGGGAACAGCAGAGAGTGGAGGGAGTTTTGGGTAGGCTCCGGAATTCCTTTACTATAGAGTGAACAAGATTTCGGGAATGGGAGACCATTTCCTCTGCCTCGCCTTGCATTCTAAGGTAAGCGACTCATACTGCCCTAATCCAGTGACGTTACATCGGATGATTTGTATGAACGAGGTGTGAATGCTTCAATCCTTTCGCTGACTCGTGACACGTCCTGTCGATTGTAAAATTATTCAATTGTTTAATGCAAATTCAACAACTCTGCAATCGTCAAGCCAGTCATCGTACTTCCTGTCATCATTCATTCCTGTCCATCAAGGCTCGAACTAGCTAAAAAGCTGTCGCCAATATCAAGCAATATATCTGCTCTGAATAAACTTCCTTTTGCTTCGACGTTCACCTCTTAATCTCCTCCATCTGCATGCCTCTGTGCTCCGGTCTTGTTACATTTGTCTGCATGTCTGACTGCCAGCAGATTTGGTCTCTTCAAAGGCCTCTTACTGCACAAATTTATAGCCTGCTTAAAACAACATCCTAACCCGCTTATTTATCCACATTCTGGAGGGGGAGAAAGAAGCACAGACTGCATTGCTGCCATTTGATGGATTGGAAACTTATGGTTGATGACTGCAAGCTGACCGCTTCCACGCACACAAATCATGCCCGCATGCGCTATCTTATGATGGCAATAGAGAAGATACAACATCAGCGGTAAGAGGGGGAGGTGGCTGCGCTCATGTCGCTAGGAAAGGCTGATCAAAAGGACCTGCAAAATAGTTCATTTTACGTTTTTATTTATTGTTTTACACCCTTAGCTTTCAACTGTGTATATGCAACCAATCTACCCTCCGCTGAATATAAAGCATAGTCTTCACATTTACTTATGCAAGCACGTTTGAAATCAAACTCGTAAAAGTTGATAAATTGCGTTTACCTAGTTTTAACGAAAAAATTACAAGCTAGCTAGCGTGGGTTGATGACTGGATCTCCATTCCAGTTGTGTCCTGCAGGCGCCTCAATCGGTTGCACCATACCACATGATTGTCTTAGCATTTATATGAACCCATAGGGAGGTGGCTGCGCTCATGTCGCTAGGAAAGGCTGATCAAAAGGACCTGCAAAATAGTTCATTTTACGTTTTTATTTATTGTTTTACACCCTTAGCTTTCAACTGTGTATATGCAACCAATCTACCCTCCGCTGAATATAAAGCATAGTCTTCACATTTACTTATGCAAGCACGTTTGAAATCAAACTCGTAAAAGTTGATAAATTGCGTTTACCTAGTTTTAACGAAAAAATTACAAGCTAGCTAGCGTGGGTTGATGACTGGATCTCCATTCCAGTTGTGTCCTGCAGGCGCCTCAATCGGTTGCACCATACCACATGATTGTCTTAGCATTTATATGAACCCATAATGAATTGAAATTGTTCTTCTTCCACTCCTAAGGTGTACATGCAATAACGTCTGGAGAAGCAGGTCGCCAGTTCATACCTTTCCATAATAGACCAAGCGTGCAGATCGCCCCAAAGGACAAACATGGGCACTGACAATGTGGTAAGTAGGAGGCAGGCTGAAATGTTAAACTCTTACTTACAATAAATCGACGTGCTTACCTCCATTTTCGAGGGCACAACATAAGTGAGGGCTTGATAGGTGGGATCCGGGATGGATTGAATTAGTAAGAGGAAATGGGAAACATGAGCACTAGCATGACTTGCACGACTTGCTCATAACTTCAAATTATTCTACCTATTTCCAGTGCTTTGGCTTTCTGACGTCCAATGAGTAGAGAAGGAAGAGTTAGTGGAAAACAATGCAGATGCGGGGATGATTTGGGAAACCAGATAAATGACAGCTCTAAGCATTGCAGAGGATGAGATTTCTTGCGCTACTCTGTTGCACATGCAGAATTGAGCAGTGATTCCTGTGGCCTGTAACCTCCCACGTGACGTAATCCAGTGGTGTCCGTTGTACAAAAAAGCATTAATTTCACTTGACTTTGTGCCTTACCATCATGGCTGAATAATGTGTGCAGAAAAGATCTGGCAGCATCATGCCTATCCCGTAAGTACATTGCAGGCGAGGAAATCTCATACCATCCTGTAAAGCCACTGCCTCTGACCAACCGTCTACGCAATCTAACTACTCACCTCCCTGCTAAAAGTAACAAGTCAGGGGAAAGTGGCGCACTAAACAAACGTTCCGGTGATGTTTTGTCAATTAATTAAGAAATCAAACCAGATATTGGAAAGAGCACAAAATGATTAAAGTTACTAGTCCATTCTCATCTTCTCAATTTTTTTACCTCCCTTCCCCATTGACACATTGCGCATTTAACTGTTAAACTTAACTCCTTTTGCCACTGTCTCACATCACTGTAGTAACACTGTTGCCGTGTGACTCCAGGGGAAACTCATTGTCTCGCAGCTGAGTGTAACTCCTTCGTGGCGGCCTCTCATTCTTGGTTGAAAGCAGGGAGGTAAAATCAGTCTCTTTCATCTCTAGAGCAATGAACTTCAGCCTCACAGTCGCCAAAAATATCAGCCGTTTGGAAAACAGGGTCGAAGTGCTCTTGAGTCTTGCCCACCGATAGCTTCGCTATTGGCGTGGAGAATTGCATTCACTACCAACAGTCACATGGCTACTACGGATGGTGTCGTCTGACAGTTCAGGTGAGCAGCCATGTATACAAGTAAGGAAAGCGAAGGAACCATTTCGTAGCTCGAAGGAAAATGGATGTAAGCAGCAGATGAGAAATCAGGTATTCTGCAGCTCTCCTGCAGCGCCATGAGAAGGCGGCAGGGGGAACCACAGTGCTCATACATCGCCATTAAATCCAGCACACTGTGCATGAAATCTGCCTCTACTGCCGGACCTGGAAAAGTGCCACTCTACATTTTTGCCAAAGCCAACGACTTCAAGACACCTCTAATTGCGATGAGTGGCCACTGCCGAAAATAGCACCGATAAAACCAATTCATACCCGGTGATATCACAGCTTCAGTGCTCCAACATCTACTGGTGCCACAGCACACACGAAAGTACCGAAGCAACGCTCCAAGGAGGCACGCATGGACCGTGATCCAATCCGACGAACCTGTAAATGAAGTCAACTCTGGCCAGTTCTGTAATAACCATATGGACTTCACCTCTGTCATGCAGGTCTAATAACAAAATTTCCTTCGTACCACAGCTCCTTTGCACGAAGATGCAGTGCCACGAGTTTGTAGGCAAGACCGTGTACTTCCTCCACACCCATTATCAGGCAGCATTGCAAGTAGCATAAGATTCTGTTCAATCCAAAAATGCAGGACATTTCAATATGATTACTGTTATTACAACATATTTGCAGTCTAAGTTTGCTGTAAAGTGCTCCAAAAAGAAACTCCTTTAGCACATTGAAGCGATACGAATGACCTAGCGCAGCTGGCTAGCAATGGAGAATGTTAACTGTACGATCTACCAGCCCAATATCTCTCAACAGTCCAAACACCACTTGAATGAAGAACCTGAGCAAAATTTCTTGTTGTTACTACTTTCTCTCCTCTTCAACCCCCTTTGTCAGAGCTTTCACCAACGAAATTCCTTCCCTCAAACCAAATATCTTGAGCACCTTGGGGGTTTCCACGAAGTCTAGGACAACGAAATCGTAGATGCATCAACATGTTGCTTAAAACATAATTCGCGTACTTGGGGTCCGTGACCGAATCCATTATCTACTAAAGAATAGAAGTGGGGCTATCTCCTGCGACCCAGTTAATGACTGTTCGCAGTTTCGCTTGGGTGTACTACTCCGATCCAGACAGATCGAAGTTGATCGCAGCTGGCAGCCTGGAAACAAATCTGCATCCATTAGTAGTGCCATTAGAGGCCGTGGTGTTGCAGACACCCTTCAAAGTGCAAGTAGTTCAGGATGAAACGGTTCCAATTTATTGACGGTCTTGCCCACCTTACCCACCTCTTTATCCACTCGACAAGACTGTATTCCGCAGCTGCAACGTCAACACCATCTTTGTCCTAACATTATATGGCTTGAAAGTAAAAGCTTGTAAAAGCTTTTAGAGCTCAATTCTACAAGCTGACTAACAGCCCAAGCTTCTATTTGTTGTTTCACCTGAAATGACAATGCACTGGGCCAAGGTACCTCTTAGATCATCTGTGTACGGTCCCGAAGGATCGACCAGACAAATTATTCAATCGCATAAGTCACGCGCATTTTGTTTTTCAAGAAATTTATTGCTCCATCGCTAACAAATCAACATTGTAGATGTATCCGTGTTCATAAGTGCTATGGATGCGCAATAAGAGCTTCTACACAAAACTAGCATGGAGGGATTCAAATCTCATTGGGCGTGTATCGTCGTTAGGCCTTGGTTTTCCGCACAGCTTCAAAAGCATTATGAAATGGCTTAGGTGGGGGCTGAGGAGGAGCAGCTACATGGACGCTTGTCCAGCCAGATCTGCGTACTAATTTGCTCGCATAAGAGAGCGGGCAAATCGCGGCATTGATAGATTTCACTTCCAAACTGGGATTGCCAGGCTGAGATTCACCAAATCTCAAGTATTGAAAAACTGTCACATTTAAGTGCCAATTCTGGGAGAGGTCTGGCAATTTTACGTTGTGAGCTATCTCGCACCTGAATTGTAATGCAAGTTTGCAATCGCAAATGACAAAAATGGATAACTAAAATCCAAAAGGTAAAAGTAAATTATCATAGATGAGTGAAAACTCTAGCGGAAACAACAGCAACATTTACTCATTTCTCACATTTCGCTGCCTTCATTTTTCCCTTGTTACCCACTGGGACATGATTTTGCCCATAATTTCACTTACGTTACCAGTAATGGCACACTCTCGAAACATTTCAGGCACAAAGTAGCTCACAGCACGAAATCACCCACCAGCCACCCGAAATGGCACTAAAATTTGTGAATGCCTTTATGCTTCGAATGTGACAAATCTTGGCCTGGACCTTCTACGCTGGAAGTGGATTCTGTCAACATATTAACCAATGGACCTGGCTGAACATGCGCCTCCGAAGGCTTATCTTCTACAGGGCAAACATGCTTCGCCGCGGATGCGCCTGTGTGCTTTAATGGTTGTCGCATCGGAGGAGCCTATAAAGAGAAGCTGATGTTTTGAGCCAGCTACAAAGACAGAAATTAGCATAACTCCAAGCAACCACAAACGGTCACGGGCACTCTATTGCGTAGAGAGCTGATGCAGATGTACTTCCGTAACGTGGTATGCAAGGACTGATGCAGATGTACTTCCGTAACGTGGTATGCAAGGTAAAAATGAAGAGCTCCCTCTTTTTCAACACTGCGCCGACCTTACTCACTTCAATGTCGTTGACATGAAGCCATTTGGATTCATTTTTCCTCCAACAATGGACTCTACAGGATTGCAACTACACATGAAAAGAAGGCACCTGAAACTAATGGCAAGTTTGCAAATTCGACTCACATTACTAGCATGCTGCGTCAACAACAAAGAAATCTACAGCATTCGCGTGGTCTCTGTCATCCTGTTCCCAAGCTTACTTAACAGTTGCCTCTAGCAATTGAGGTAGAACTACATGACTGATTAGACTGTGCGAGTTTTTTGCCGCTGCGTTTATTGAAGCAAAATTTTAAAAAATTGGTAAATAGCACACTAAAATCAAATTCTGCTATCTATGATTTCATTGGTGCACACAGAAGCGACCTGTCCTCCCAACTACAGTAGTGCATGGCTACGCAGTAACTGGAGGATCGTTCCACACTATGAATGCTTGTAGGAGGAATCGCAAATCGCTAAAGTCAATTGGCGTGAAAGATGCGCGAGCCGAGGAATATCATCCTGGGTAAATTTGAAGACTCCATGATGCATTCTGCTTATATATTAATTTGTGGAGGATGATTGAGCATTTGTCAATAGGATCAGCTCAGAGCGGCGCTCCTGCATTGAAGTGTCCTCGATCTCTTATCTAACGTCCGCAATGGCACCGTTGATTGCAGCATGCAGGCTCGATACCTGTACCATGCCTACCGCAAACCGAGCACAGGTCTATTCAAAGAGCCATTAATAAAAGATAGTTGGCATTATACCTGTCCACGACGACTCGTAACTGATGCGGTGTGGCAGCGCTGCACGCCTTTACATCCAGATGAATGCAGATGCAGGTGGAAAGCTAGTGAGGCTCGGTTAAGGGGCAATTGGCGTTTAATGGATTCAGTCATTTAGGTTTTCCTGTGTAAGAACAAAGTACAGGATCGGCACTTTAAACCTGATTGACGCATTTATTGCAGTGGTACGGATCCAAATGTCAGCAGTGTCGAATTTTGTAAATTTACGAAACAAAAGCACTAAAGTTGCCTGGTTGGTATCGGTGGAGTCTTCTGCATCTTCTTTATACATGCCAATCACAATAGAATTTCTGCCTTGGTGAAGAAACCAAACTGAAAGGTGAGGGTTCTAAATCAGCCAGATTGGATAAAACTTATTAGTACAAGGGTGATAGGAGTCCGACACTTGCTTGCACTTCACCAGCATTTATGCTGCTTCTGAGTCGATCAGAAATAGGTACATATAAATAAATGCATCATGAAGAACTCGTGCATCAATCCTAAAACCTCGCTCCTTCCCCTTAGATTCTCCCAAAGCATGCATTTTGAATCAATTGCTTACAACCTATACATTGCTACTCCATCCTCTTTCATCTCTTTCATCTCTTTCATCTCTTTCATCCCTACAGATAGAGACAAGCCTAATTATGCTAAACCATTGATTTATTCATTCCATTCTCTAGGCAGCAAAAACAAACCACTTGTTAAATTTTGTGCTCCATCACTCAGTTCTGGCTCCCTCGTGGTCACTCTCTATCGCCACCCCCTGGTGAATCTTGTCTCACAATATCCTATTCTTTTTTATGCTGACATCAAATAATTCTGCGATTCCGTTTAGCTTAACGTTCTTAAGCACAACAAGTCCTTGCAACCATCCACGATCCGAGCGGGTTAAATGTTCCTAGGTACTTTATCGTGGTGGATGAAGCAGTTGGTAGGCCAACTTTCCAAAAAAGTCGTTTTTGCACCTCTAGCCACCACGTGGCTGAATAGTAATTGTAGTGGTCTAATAAAGGCTGGAATGACTACTCCCCATGCTAGCACTAGTGGTGGATATTATCGAAAGGAAACCTCTTTCTGCTATACAAATAGCCGCAAAATTAATGACTTTTGAATTTCACAGTGCCTGACGCTGGTTGAACCTCCGTCTGCAATGCACTGGCAAGCTATATTTAACACTTTACAGCGAGTTCAGAGGAAGCTGCTCCAGATTTAACTCCATTATAAACTTGAAAGCGAAATTGAGAGGGGCACATTAGTTCTACCAAAGAAGTGATGCTTCGAAAATATTTACTCGAAACATGCGACTTAAGCCACAACCATTTGCAACTTGTTCAAGATTGTTCCCCCACATTTCCATGTTCTTACTAGGTTTGTCATAGATAGAGTGCTGGGTTCGCTCCAATACTGATGCGAATGCAAGAAACTGGAACATATATACAAGATACAAATGCCAAATCCAAACGTAAATATAAGTGAAGAATTTCCCTTTAATAAGAATTCTTTCCAATCACTGCAAATATTTCTTGAGAGGTCCTTTTGCCAAATGACCTGAGGGCATGTTCATAGGGTAAAAAAAATGTAGGGTCGCGTCTGAATCTCTGAACGAGTGGTGTGTGGAACTGCTTGTAAACAGCCAACTTCATTTCGCCACTTCAAGCATTTCCTTGATTTTTAACCGATTCATGCTTGAGACTTGTAACATGACATTCTATGGAGGATGATTGGGACGGTTGTTGCACAAATGGCAAAATTGCTACGATTTTTTAAGACCAGACTTAACTCAGGCGCGAACACCTAATCTAGAGTAAAAGTACTGGAGCGAGTTACGTTCATCTTAATGAGTCGAGTTGCACTTCGGCCATGAGTTCCATTAAACTGGGCTCACCTGATGAGCATGAATGTCTATTCCGAGACATCTGCTTGGCGAAACGTCCTACGCCAGTATTTTAGCCCTCTTTTTTAATCTCGGTTTTTAGATCTTACAAAGGCATTTGAGTTCGCCTTTTAACTGCTACAGAATCAATAATGCTTGCAGTCAGAACTCTTCAAGGGTTCTAGTAAGCTAATTTGCATCGACAAGCGCCACACTTGTAAAGTGAGCTTGCATCGTCGACCTGATGGCAACAACACAGCTGCTGTGTCATTATTGGTTGGTCGTCGACGGTAAAGCAGATCGCATTGGTCCGAGAATGTCGATACTTGGTGCTTGAAAAGCCATTAGTTGACATTACACATTCATCGTTATGCAGGATGACTGAATTGTGAATGTGTAAAGCTTCTTTACCAAAATTTTGCTCAGCTACATCTCAAGGCAATGCTACCGGCACTGTGGTGGCAAAGGTTTCAGCTGGCATTGATTTTTCAACTCTCTTCACTTATGAGCTGTTATACCTTATCGCTTTCCTCGAGCATGAACAGTCCACTGTGTTCTCCACTGTACTTTATAGGCCATACACACATCACAGTGTGACGCATCGCGGGTCCAGTTTTTTTGCAAGCATGCACTGAGTTTTAATCGAGTAACGCATCACAGTTTTATTGCTATGCTGTAGACAAATGGTCATGCCATTCATTATAAACAGGCAACACCTCTGTGGTTGATGCTAGCAGTATTCCAGATGCTCTGCACCCCATTCTTATTAGCTACATTTACCGGAATTTCTTTGATCTCATCCTTGTTCCTGCGACCATGCCCAATGCAAGAATGCAAATTGTCCTGAGACATCTTCACTGCTTTGGACAAAACGGTGGATTGATAACGTATTACAAGAGGGTTTTAGAATAGCCTTAGCCGGTTTTCGGATAAAGAATTTAGAATTATCCCTTATTTTACTCCACTTGCCGCTACTTGAGCACCATGTGGGACCGTGGGAAATGCGCCACAAAATCATTAGCACTTTGATAGAATTCTGTAAGCTATCCAGGTCCTTCAGCCTTGATTTGAGCACTGCCGTCAAAAGCGCCTTTAGATGAGGCACACAAATTTAAGTTTGTTAAATGTCTCACTAGGTCTTCGCTTTTATTTACGAATTATCATGGACTTATGAGACAGTAAAAAAATCAACGACTTTTAGTAATACAGAATAGCAGTGCCATAAAGTAGAAGCTCATGGAAACTTTAAAGAGAATATTGGTCCAAAGTTCCCGTTATTTTCAAAAATAATTGTTTTCCAACATCGCAAAAAATCGCTACATGCTCTCATTGTTGTAAAATATTGGCTTATTCTCCTTGGCACATAGTCAAGTTAATGTCAGAAAGATGATTTCATGGGTAATGATATTCACCGGCTAAAGGAGTGAGGCTAGAATAATTGGAGGGTAGAGGATAGAAGAGAGGCAGCGTTCTCACTCTTTTTTCGCAAATGGATCAACTATGCGAGTACTCTAAACTGAGACGATCTCATAACATGTAATTACTCCAAGGGTGTCACTAGAAATTAAAAAAGGCCACCAATAAACGAAGGAAATACAATGAAGAAGTGCAGTTGAATTTGTGGATAGACGGGCGTTTGATAAGTCGAACAGGTAGAAGATAAGTCGACACAAACAAAACTAAAAAAACAATGGACTGTAGCTTGTACCCTTAAAACAGCTACCATCGCCTTACCTCTGTAATTTTGTCCTATGATCAGTTAACGCTCTATTCTATCCTCCAGGAATTCCCCTTTCATGGCCGCCAGAGCATTTCGAATAAAGGCTGTTGAATCAGAATGGTTACCTGAATGCATGTAGTATGCATTGCTATGACAATAGATACGAGTTCTCCATAACTTGCTATGTGACCCACCACCGTCACTTTGTGAGTCTACAGTAGTGATTCTACGCCCCCGCTGCAGCTATCATCAGGACTTAGTGTGCTGTGTTGCAACTCATTCCAATAAATAACTTTTCAATAATATTAACTGCATTCCTATTAAAGCAACTCACATTCACTACTACGACCCAATCGGGCAAAGGCGACCAGCGCACTTGTGCAATAAAAGAACGTGATGTCTAACCTTTGCTTACACGGCCGGTCATATTGATTTCCACATTTGCTGCCTAGAGAATATGCATTCCTATTAAAGCAACTCACATTCACTACTACGACCCAATCGGGCAAAGGCGACCAGCGCACTTGTGCAATAAAAGAACGTGATGTCTAACCTTTGCTTACACGGCCGGTCATATTGATTTCCACATTTGCTGCCTAGAGAATGGAATGAATAAATCAATGGTTTAGCATAATTAGGCTTGTCTCTATCTGTAGGGATGAAAGAGATGAAAGAGATGAAAGAGATGAAAGAGGATGGAGTAGCAATGTATAGGTTGTAAGCAATTGATTCAAAATGCATGCTTTGGGAGAATCTAAGGGGAAGGAGCGAGGTTTTAGGATTGATGCACGAGTTCTTCATGATGCATTTATTTATATGTACCTATTTCTGATCGACTNCTGATCGACTCAGAAGCAGCATAAATGCTGGTGAAGTGCAAGCAAGTGTCGGACTCCTATCACCCTTGTACTAATAAGTTTTATCCAATCTGGCTGATTTAGAACCCTCACCTTTCAGTTTGGTTTCTTCACCAAGGCAGAAATTCTATTGTGATTGGCAAAAGTCGCATGTTTCGAGTAAATATTTTCGAAGCATCACTTCTTTGGTAGAACTAATGTGCCCCTCTCAATTTCGCTTTCAAGTTTATAATGGAGTTAAATCTGGAGCAGCTTCCTCTGAACTCGCTGTAAAGTGTTAAATATAGCTTGCCAGTGCATTGCAGACGGAGGTTCAACCAGCGTCAGGCACTGTGAAATTCAAAAGTCATTAATTTTGCGGCTATTTGTATAGCAGAAAGAGGTTTCCTTTCGATAATATCCACCACTAGTGCTAGCATGGGGAGTAGTCATTCCAGCCTTTAGTAGACCACTACAATTACTATTCAGCCACGTGGTGGCTAGAGGTGCAAAAACGACTTTTTTGGAAAGTTGGCCTACCAACTGCTTCATCCACTACGATAAAGTACCTAGGAACATTTAACCCGCTCGGATCGTGGATGGTTGCAAGGACTTGTTGTGCTTAAGAACGTTAAGCTAAACGGAATCGCAGAATTATTTGATGTCAGCATAAAAAAGAATAGGATATTGTGAGACAAGATTCACCAGGGGGTGGCGATAGAGAGTGACCACGAGGGAGCCAGAACTGAGTGATGGAGCACAAAATTTAACAAGTGGTTTGTTTTTGCTGCCTAGAGAATGGAATGAATAAATCAATGGTTTAGCATAATTAGGCTTGTCTCTATCTGTAGGGATGAAAGAGATGAAAGAGATGAAAGAGATGAAAGAGGATGGAGTAGCAATGTATAGGTTGTAAGCAATTGATTCAAAATGCATGCTTTGGGAGAATCTAAGGGGAAGGAGCGAGGTTTTAGGATTGATGCACGAGTTCTTCATGATGCATTTATTTATATGTACCTATTTCTGATCGACTCAGAAGCAGCATAAATGCTGGTGAAGTGCAAGCAAGTGTCGGACTCCTATCACCCTTGTACTAATAAGTTTTATCCAATCTGGCTGATTTAGAACCCTCACCTTTCAGTTTGGTTTCTTCACCAAGGCAGAAATTCTATTGTGATTGGCA
>LWMJ02000795.1:0-29481 GCA_001693035.2 Taenia asiatica
GCCTCTGGGCCGTGCCAACAGTCCCCATGCCCTCTGGTCCCACAATATGTATTCTACCCTAGTAATATGCCTTCTTTTACCTTAAGCAAAGTCTCGGCACGCTACAGTCATTGCTATTTGCACAAAGACATGCCTTCATCGGTGAACAGTTTTCTAACCAATGAAATGCTTTAATTACTTCTTTAACCTTTCGTCTTGCTTTCACGGACACTGCGGCTGTCGCAAATTGTATTTCTGCTAGTTGGCATGGCCCTGGTATTATGAATTCTTTCAGCGATGATATTCCATTTACTTCAGTGCTAATTTGCATAAGCAATGCAAGAATTAGCCAAGTGTCACAACGTCAGCCTTCATTATGCAATTAAATGGATTGACATCCCCTACTTAAAAAAAGCTACATCAGCTTCAAATTGACATGTGTTGTCTTTAGCTCTAAATTCGTGAAATCGACAGAGCCAGACCACCTCCGATTCCTATTCACTACCTCATAACATGTGTCCTGAGTGACAATTCTGGCTTTGGCATTTAACGTACTTCTTGTTCCTCCAAGACGTTATTTTTTAATTAAAAGCAGTCCTGCTTAAAAATTGCATATTGCATGCGTATTTCCACGACAAGGTATGCTTGGACCAGAAACGAAGATTTCGCTTAATTGCTACAGCACACTTGCAAGCCTGTTTCAACTTACAGGCCTTCAGACTTGGGAAATTGGTGTTTCAACCCCTACCTCATGACCTTCTCATTCATCACGTGATGGGAAGTGCCATATTACAGGACTAAAGAATGTTTATTTTTCCCGCAATTATATAAAGCAGTGACTTCGTCATTTCCCATCTCAGTCAGGTGCTTATCCTGGTGCTTTCTCAAAATGCAACCGATTTTATTCATCGGAGCGGACGGTGTTATAATGCAGGTAAGACATGCAATGCAGATTGTTGGTACTTCCGATTTCAGCACTGCTGTACAATGCTTCAGTAGAATTGCAGTGATGTTTTTGGGGGAACGAAATCATTAATTTCGGTAGAAGGTTAGTAGCCTTCTAATGAGAGGATTGGGTTGACTACGCGTTTTCTTTGAACAATGACGCCCGTCAAGCCATTTTTTATAAAGAGGAACAATAATTGGGTCGTATCATTTGTGGAACTGACGCATGATAAGTAGCAGCCTTTAAGTGGATTACCTTTGACTCATTTGATATTTTAAATCCACTTTCAGGTTAACTAAACAAGCTAACAAAAGTTTTTATTGTTGAATGTGTGGGCCTGGTAACCTTGACGACTTTCTGCGCCTGAAAATTCTTTCTATTCAGAAAAGGGTGGTTAGTACTTAAATGTGTTAGCATTGTTATTAGCAACGTTTATCAAAGCCTAGGATATTACAGCTTCATTGTATTTTGAGCAAATTCACACAATCCATGCAAATAAACAGCCCTTTGCTATCAATGCTTAACATTTAGAAGCTTAACATAAGCTCCTTTCTCATGTTAGCTACTAGTGTGAATGTTGTAAGTGAAAGCAGGTTCGAGTTAGAGAAACCAATTCTCACAAAGGTTGCTTGAAGTTGCTCTACTATTACCAAATAAGTAGGCAGGTCACTAGATTCGATGAAAGTAAAAAATCGACTGTAACTCCCGAAAGTCTGCCGTCAAATACCGAAATTTGAATCTGAGACAAAGTTAATCTGAGTTGTCATTGAATATCATTTGCTAAATTACCTGAATGAGAAGTTTTTTCCAACATTATTAGTCAAAAGCTTAACCACTAATTAATGGTGCACCCGACAACCACGCTTCCATAAATCGCGGAACAGGGAGGAATTTTGTCTGAATCTTCTACCCGTCTAAAGTACTCAGATTTATGTTGAGAAGGTTTTGACAGTTCTACTAGTAAGTAAGCGGTCAGATCAATAAAATTTGAAAAAAGGAGGGGATTGTCATGAATGATTACATGTTTTATCGCCATTTCTTGCGTCTGAAGTTTCAAATTTAATGGAGGGATTTACGGCACAATTTATTGTAGTTTATGATAAGTTAAAGAGAAATTTTACATATAATACATCTAATACCTTTACAACTGACCTGCCTCGTTCACTTTCACGTGCTTTTTTATTCCTATGCCTTATGAAGGATGATCCAAATACACCCTATTTGATAGCTCACTAAAATATTTGACCTTTTCTTAACGCCTTTTTATTGCTTAGGAAATGTGCAGGTGACTTTTTCATGGACGAAGGGGAAGACAAACATGACACCTGACGGGTATCCATCACTCCACCTACAACAGGGCTGACACTTCCACTTGAAGGTAGTTGTCTGATGGACAGGTGAAGCTTGTAATGATCTGTCAGCTCCAGCATCACCATGATTCACACTTTTGTGTGAAAAATCGCGACTTTTCGTGTATTTAGTTTTCAATGAAATGTGTTCGACTTTGCATTCCCATACTGCTTGGCCAAAGTCTTGTAAGCCTAAGATGATCTGCTGCGTTTGGAATAAAATTTTCTGACTACTCTGCCAATTTCCTTATGCACAGACATTGAGTGTGAAATTCGGGAATGAGTTTCTAGCTCTTTCAGTGATATGTTATGTTTTAGGGTTATGACATTTGATTGGGTTCGCAACATGACTGACCGAAATTCGAATATTTTATTCCCCTAGTTATAAAAACCCTAATTTAAGAAAAAAAATCATGCCTGGTATTATTTTCTTCTTCGAGATTGGAAGCGTTAAATGCTTCCAATGGAAAATTTTGTCTCATTTTAAGCGTTCAAAATACCATACGCATCAGTTGTGGATGCGCAAATGGGCCATGAGCAACGCATTAGGGACTTTTGGCACAATAGTAATAAGCCATTTAATTAATAGATATGTTTGCAAAATTAAAATACCCCACAATGTAATTAAAAATCCACAATTCCAATGGTTGCTTAGATATCTTAAGAAAGGTACATTACTTTCTCATATTTCTCGTACGCGGTTCAGACTTTTCTACGCAGTATTGCTTTCAAAACCCTTTATTTTTTGTTTCTATTCATTATAATAATTTTTGTGAGTAAAATTTTAAATTCAAGTCCATGTTTTGCAATATTTATGTTGTTAGCGTAAGACGGAATATCATCCTATAATTAGTGGTTCAACTTTTATCATCCAAGTGCTAGGAAAGACTTAGCGAATTCTTATCGAACAACTTATCTGACTTAACCGTAAAGTAAAAAGCATAGTTAATGCCCTAATTGTTTGTTTAAGTCTCGGATTTTGGTGACGAGTCACATAGGGGCTCCGTCATTGCACATCCGCCAACAACACCAAGCCCTTCCGTACGTCGATACTACGCATACTTCAGGGAGGACTTAAAACGCTACATTAGCGAAGTCCAGCCTAAAGGACAACTGAACGATAAGCGTTAGTGAGCCAGAAGGGTGTATACGCTGCAGATGGGGAAATATGTGAAGATCCCTTGCATAAGGGCTGAAAATACGGTTGAAAACCACCAAGTTGCGTATTTTGCTAGAATGGTACTAAGATCCAAAGCGCGACTAGGCGTGGCCATGAATAATTTGGAAACATTCGTCAAGAGGCTGTCTACGGTATCTGATGAAAATCTCAATTAAGTGAACTCACAGCATCCCCTCCGCCTCTCTACTATTTGGATAGAACTCCGATAGGTATGGCTATGTTGAGCTGAGATAAGAACAAAGTAGCGCTAAGGAATAGATGCGATACCCTCTCTTACGGAACCATTTTGAATGCTGTCCTTTCTTACATGACTCTGCTTTTAGGTTAATGTTTCTACGACTAGCAATGGAAACCTATTATGGCCAGCGCATTCTCTTTGTCTCCAAATTCACTTCCCATAGGTCCGTGACGCTGCACAGAATTTCTATGACTAGCGCGGTCGGTTCCTGGGTGGTTCTCTACGGTACCGACTAAGTTTTAAAGGTTGATGCAAAAGGTCGATCAAGGGACGCGCCTGGAATGATGCTAAAAAGAGTAGGGGAGCTAAGTAGTGCACCGAGTGTGCTTTAACTCCCATTTTTGGTAAATGACCACACTCACCTGATGGTCTGGCCCTTGGACCATGTTAGTAGCCCCTTAGCCGTCCCCTGCGTTGAAAAAGAATATCCCGTCCTAGCATTGTCTGTTTTCGTCTTCAGGGAAGTCTATGGGAGCCATGCATCCTCCAGTTCGCTGGTGGTTTGAGGGTCCTGTTTTGCCTGTATCGGGTATTGTCTGAGCCTCACTCCTAAGAGAATTTGGCAAATTACAAAATTACAAATCACGCGTTGAAAAGTGTCGTCTCTTTACTAGAAGCATACATCGATGAGTAGAACGTCTTTACGCATTAGAGTGGAATTTCTACGGGTAATTTATGAAATTCAAACACCCGACCATGTAATTGAAATATTCTCGATTGTAATTTAGTAAAACATTGCTACTTGGGAGGCTAAATGCTTGCTTTATTGTACGACTCCATCATTACTATCATCATTTGCCTCACAAAGCACACAGTCACCTTGTTTAGGTTCCTTCTTAGAGCCTAACTCACCGCCATTTTTGTGTCGCAGTTTGTAAAGGAAATATATTTTGCTCACTGTTCCCAGCTCACATTTTACTAACCAAATCAGATGTAAATCCCAAAAAGACCGACACTTTTTAAAGTTTATCGACCATTTTGTATGGCCCACAAGAGGGCCTCCTGTGACAGCTGTTTCGAGATGATGTGGAAGAGGATGTAAGTAGAGCAACGCAATTACGGACTAAGGTGGTGACGCTGGAGCATGCAATGAGCTTGCTTTTCACCGTAGCCGACACCCGCGTTGTGGGAAAAGTAGAAGATGGGCTGTAGGAAATGTGTCTCTTTGTGTCACACCCACTATACAGCATGGCATAGTCGTATCCCTGGTGTTGTGCATACCTTGCCGCTGGGGTGTAGTTGCCTGCTCAAAAAGAAAAACATCTTTTACTTTTTCCATGACAAAGTAGAGTTTGAATAAGGCTTTGGGCCATGTCTAATGACTGGTGGTTGTAGGATTGATCCAGCCTTGGGTTAAATGAGCAACGAAGTCACTTCCAAGGCTTCTTTCCTGTGTCTCGTTAAACGGAAAAGCTTTAAAGATGCTTGTGATTGGACATTCACCTTAATGTTAGTCATTTTTCAAACTTCTGCTAATTATTCCCACTTATTGGAGTGAGTAAAATCTAGTATATCCAGTCTATTTACGTCGTTCAATTGTTGGGTCTTTATGGTTTAACATTAAGAATGGATGCTGTCATGCTAAGGCAGTGGAACACAGTATCTAGAATGGATCAAATGACGCATCTACACTGCTAAATACAAATATAGGCTTAAAGCTGAGGTTGTCATTCATGTATAAGCTATTTTTATGCGATTCGCTGACCCCTTATGGCCTAAAAGGAGCCAAAAAGCATATTGGATTGCGAGCTTACCCATTCAGCCCTTGTGCTGATGTTGATTAGTCTTCCGTTAGTAGCGGCACCCTATCCATCTTTGACACTACCGGCTATAGTCAGCATATATTCGAGTAACTGTTCTAAAGTGATGAATAACGGTTCCCCGACTCAAATGGTCTTCAAATTAGAGGCAATTCTGCACCTTGTTTATTTTTATTGGACGGTAATAACAGCAATTTCAAGACAGTTTTATGACTAAATTCCTTTTTTTGCAAGCATTGCCATTGCCTTCATATGTGACGGCACTTTGCTAACAATGTTTGCCATCAAGGCACCAACTTCTGAAAAACAAAAGCGGAACTTATTTTTGGGTTTCTTTATTATTCTCATACCAAGAATGGAGACGTCGAGAAAGTGGAACAGCTGGTGATCGGTTTCAGGCCCCACTGACACATGTCCAATTGACCGACAGGTCGGGATCGGTAGATATGTTCACGGTGAACTCTCCCTTCTTCACTTCACCATCAACAGGCAACACTGTTTGCTTGTCGTACGAGGCAGGTGGTGATCTTTAATCCAACGGATGGGACTAATTAAATGGCTGGACTGTCAGTTCTGTGGATTTGGATATTTTCTTGAGCTTAGTCACCGGCCTTATTCTGTATAAGATAGCATGAAATCCTGAATGAGTTTACCATCCACTCAAACTACCACTTAAGGGGCGTTCATGCAAATAGCTTTAGTGATTATAAATTAATCATGCGTTGCGGACAATTTGAAGTAATTTCGTGTTGAAAGTATTTTTTTGCCTTGAAATAAAAAGATTTATGGAGGTACTGTTCTCATACTCCTAATAAATGCTTTTTTTCTTTTTTATGCCCTACTTTTAGCGCTCAGCGAAGTATCTAAACAAAAACTGCATCTTTGACAAACGGTACAGCTTGGGACCGCTGGGATGGCCAAGAAGGCGCAATGAGGAAGCACCTAAGTAGTCCTTTTACTTAAACCGAATGATAAACAAATACTTAAGGTATTACATAGCCCATCTCCTCTCGGGAGCCTTCATTTTCGCGTCGGTTAACACAACGTAATCGGTGCTGAAGGGCAAAAACCCACTAGCCACCCTGCCAGGTTTAAAATTGCGTCACTGGTCCTTCTTGACAATTATTCTTGATTAGGAGTTTCTTTCAGCATAGGAGCTGGACTAGACTACAGAGAAATGAACTGGCCAACATGTACTTCCATCGCTAGTCACACGAACACCGGCCCAAAGGCAGAGTCAGAAAACAAAGGACGGGGCGTAACACCATTTTTAGTGGACAGGAATTCTTCCCTACTCCTCAGCTGGGTTCCAATCAGCTAATAGTGAGGTGGTGGAGGACTGGGGTGGTAGGTGAAAGTAGACGTCATTTCTAACTCTTTGTGAGGGGTCGTCACCGAATCTCTCATTCACAGCATATCTACTACATCCGCTTTACCGAGACTTATCACCCAGCCTTAAAACTCAGAATGCATGACCTTGAGATCGGGTTCAAGTTTCGCCCTTACAAGTGTAGCACCCCTAGACTTCTATTACGGTGAAAGGAGATACAATGCTTGGATGGAATACATACTGTCGACCCAGAGGAGAGTTTTTAGATACTACTCTGACCAGGAGGACAAGCTGCTTGACAGCGATAGAATGGGCAGTTCCTGAGTGATCGCCATACCAAGCGCGGTGTTAAACATACAGCTAGCGTATTACCATTTTCGCAGGAATATATCTTTCTTCACTATATTTTTTTAAGTCCAAGCCAAGAAGTTACTGAGAGACTCAAAAATTGGGGAGCATATTTAGGTTTGGTTAGGAGTGGGGGACCAATTAAGGCAAAACTAATCACTGATGGTGATTTCTTGCCCTCTTATATATTTTTGAACTCAGCCTGATTATTACATATCGGTTTCAATCATTTTTGTCTTTCTCAAAATACCTGAGGTGCCCAAAACTACCTCAACATGCAGGATGTATTGCGATATTTAATTCTGTATAGTTATCTGAATTCACTGTTATGAATTACAGGAAAATAAGCCAAAGTAATTTCTTGAGGTGGCCACAAATCAAACGTAATTAATCTAAAAAGTACAGTTCTACGGAAGAGTAATTATTCTCTAATCTGCCAAATCCCCGCATTGGAGCGGTGTCTGCAAGTTTGGTGACAGCTGCTGAAAGTCTGTTCTGCATCAGCTGTGACTGAAACTACTTCCTCATTTTTGTTTCCCATCCTCTCTCTCTCTCTTGCCTCTTGTCATCTGCTCTGGAAATTAAACTGGGACCTTTGAGTGCCTTTATTGCCTTTCATTCTTAAATTCATTTCAAATTGTTATTTATCACACAGCTACTAATAGTCCACGTGATGTTTCGGTGCATTTACGAAAGTGTTTTTTCCTATTTTCGCATTAATGGCAACCGCTCTTTTTTCTCATGCTTTGCTTCATCATAAGGACGAATTAATCTATGGCACTAAAAACGCTTCTTATTTTGCGGCAGACTCAAAAACTGCCTTTTTAATTGACTGAATTCGTATTAGCATGTTTTGAAAACCTTTTGACTAAACAACGACCCAAATAAAGAGGTCACTATGGAAGCTAGCTACTGTCGAGTGGGTCATTGGCCGTGAATAACACACTAAATTGACATTACTGGTCATTATTATCTAGTTCCCCAAATGCCAGGGCTAGACACATGGAGACTATGAGGAAATTTATTCAACCGTCATGTTCCGGAACCAACTGAGAGGGAATTCGTGACTTCATATCTGTTACATAAAACTCTGCTGGGACCACCGACCGAGTCTTCAGCTCTCTCTTCGTCCCTCCCCTTTGAGCCAAGTTAGAGTGGGGGCAATCTGCCGTTGGTGGATCTCTGCATCTGCATATTCGCCACTGCTGGTAGGTGGGTGTGTTTGTCAAGGCTTTGAGATGAATTTAGAGGAATGGTAGCAGAGTTAAGAAGGAGAGGGGGAAAGGTGGAGGGGTGCGTGAGTAATGCAACTGATTTATAGGAACTTTCAGTCGACACTCCTGCCAGACGGATTCCGCTGATGGTTGAAGAAAATAAAGCGATAAATCAGACCGCTTGACAGCTCGCGGGACCTCACACTGACAAGCTCCCACGAAGATTGAATTAATTCTGCATTTTTTAATGCTTCGATTTAATAGACACCTTAGAAAAGACCTACAAATTAAATTTTACGCTGCGAGTGTTTACCATCGGATGCAAGCTAGTCAAACACCTCTTTTAGTAATTTACCGATCAAAGCATAGAAATGGAGTTTCTTTACCCCTTTGCCTTAAGGGGGAGTTCATTTTCTTAAAAATATATGCATTGAGGGAAGCCCGTAGCCCACTTAATTCAATGGTACTTGAGGAACTTAAAAATCAGACTTTTATTGATTTACCGAAGCCATCAGAAATAGATGAGGAAACATTGATAATTGTGGAATCAGATTCAGAGCCATCCCTTATTCACCAAAATCGACAATTTTATAAATAATTATACAATTACCTTTGGCCACTTTGAGCTAGTTCCTGATTCATAAACGAGAATTTGGTAACTAATTGCAAGGAGAAATGAAGGAATGCGTGGGTTTTTTCGTGCTCTAATAGCTAAAAGGCTATTATTACGGCTTTTCTCTCGAAAATTGTTGCGCTAAAGTAATTGAGAAGCATGTTAGTGTTTTTTTACCGAAAGAAGTTGATCAGAGATGGAGAGGGAGGGAGTAATGGAAACATGAATGACAGGCTCTAAGACCATTCAATCACGCTTATGTTTGCATGGCGTGCGTTTTATGAACATCGTCAATTGTAAATGCCGTCCTTCTTCCTCCCCGCCCACCGAGGGCCTTCCTTCCCCCTCCGTCCCCTTGTTGCCCCCTGCCCACGTCACCCACCCCTCACAGCATCGTCTCGCACAGCAGGTGCCTCGAGGAGGCAAGTTTGCACGCGCGCACGCGACTTTTCTGTTCTGCGAGCTGTGCGACCTCTGATTGGTCGGGGTCACCGGTACGCGGCCAGTGCGCAAGTAAACTAAACGCTGCTACGTAGGAGTGCATTTGTAAAAAGTCCAGTCTCCTTTTAACACCTCTTCACCGCAATCGGACTTGGGCTGAAATAGTCCCTTCATCGGCCTTACCAAGGTAAGTAGTCCTTTTGCCTTGCCCTTGGAAATGAAGAGCTTTTGTAACCGAAGAATGCCTGGAAGAAGTATTCTAAGTGTTACGTCATGGGATCCAGACTTTTGGAAAAGTTCACGATAGAATTCCCCCTTTGCAAACAGCTCTTTGCAATTACTGTTTTGAATCGCAGACAGGCTAGCGCCAGCATCAAAGGCGTATTATAAATTGCAAAATTTTCAATCTTTTGTTGTGACCTAAGCTTTTCCAGTGCAAGCCCAAATAGCAGCATTTTAATTTTTCATCGATGTTGCAAAGCTGGAGCCATCCCTATTAATAACCTGAGTTTCCCTTCTCTGACTAAAAATTTGAAAAGTGCTGAATAATTATGGCCATTTATGTAAAAACATTTAAAGCGTAATTTTGAAAGATATCAGTACCTTTTGTTGATATCTTCCATTGGTGGTTTTCTATACAGAAAATATCATTTTCTTTCTCGCCTCGTGCTTACAACCTCTTCTTTCTCTTCGTGATCCAAGCGTACAAACATATGGCAGTTCGTGCTGTCTAATGCTTATTACATTAAGAAGTTCTGACAATCTACTTTGTCTAGAAGTGAAGGAAAGGCGATTGTCATAGGTACTTAGCATGATGTTCACCCGCTTTCTCTTGCGTCTGTTGAGGCCTGTGTTCTCGGTTAAGACAGTTGCAGATTATGCATGCGTAGTTCGAAATGTTCGAGCGCCTGTTGAAGATGGCTGATACACTGATAAATCTCTTGTTTATCAGCGAAATAGCTTGCAGCAAGATGAAAGCAGGGGATGATATTACTTACCCTTGAATTTACCAAATGCGTTAGCCTACCTGAATTTGAGAATGGAACAGATTAATCGTCACGATTTTGAAGAGAGACAGCCTCCTTCATGATGATTGGTCGGATATTTCGATCCTGTTTTCTGGACCGCTTTTCACATTAAACTCATTAGAGCTGGGCTGGGTTGCCATGACTGAGGTAAGTTTACTGCAGAAATTTACGCCCATGCTTTACTTTTGCTTTTACCTCCATTTCCTTTCCTCTCACACACCCGAACAAACTTTGAATGAATCATGCGAATTCGCTGAGTACTTGGGATGGAATACAAACTTGACAGGTGGACTGGTCAGGAGGTGGATTTGTCCCACTATTTTCCCATCCAAGTAAATGCCAAAGTGTGCTCTGAAAGGGAATTAGACTTCATGCCTTAAGCCTTCCGGTAGCTTAGCTTAATTATAGGTTAATGCCTATTAACACGCAGTGGTAAAAGTCCCACAACTAGCAAACGACCCCATCCCCGAGTTTAATAGGCAGTCTAGCATAGTCATCTCTTAGAAGGAGGCTCTATGGTTCAGCGATCACCCTGACGGTAACCTCGTCATTAATAATGTAAAACGCATTTTTCTTCCCATCGCTGATTAGTTCATGAATCTTATTGGTGCTAGGCTGTGTGAATAGGAGTGAATGTGAGATAAAAGCCATTTAAATCACTTTAAAAGTAGGCTAAGGTATGGCATAAACAGTAATTTTTCTCTTCATGCAATTTGCCGACCTCACTTTCTTATGAAATCTATCCGATTATCATCGGAAGTAGCACAATGGGATTGCATCGTCATCACTTGAAAATTTTGTGGTTGCAAGCATATCATCTCTCTCCGGTCTTCATGATAGGATACAGCAGAATCTAATGGGTCAGGAAACGGTTGCTGCATACAGATTTTGCTTAAGTCCTAGACTCATCCTCTTGATTTCAGCAAGAAACGCAGAAGAACTATGAAAACTGTATGCTAAGGTACACGCTTTTAGTATATAAAGTCGCGTTATTAATGCCGAACAGAGTCAACACAATAATACAGGACACCCACAAAAGAAAGCCAAAATTGTTGAGCTCACTTTATTTCCCTTTTTTAGGTAACCAACTATGCACCTCAAGAGTGGCAATGAACATCTTCTAATAATTTTACTTCTCATTGAATTCAGTACGTCAAGCGTTTTTATGCTTATAGTATTGTCTGTTTTTGGTGGCACAAAATGATCAACTAAGGTGGTCACTGCCTTTGAGACAAAGGGAAGAACGCGGTCAGACGACCAAGTTCTCGTACAGCGGTTCAATGCGTGCCCACTGTCCCTTCACTATTACAGCAAGGTGCGAGCGCATCAGCAGTTGAGAGTGTGTGCGTGCTTTGTTGATTGACAGATTAATCCACCCTCCTACTCATGCCAATGGCTAGACCACAGCAAAGCAATCTAACGCTCAGTGTGTTTACCTAACCGCACTCCACATAAACGTTTGATTTTCTCCGATGGCCACTTAAGCGTTTAGTTTACAATTTAGAGCAGTCTCTGTGTTTACGTTTTGGAGAAGTTAACCAGCCACCTTTCCTTATTTTGGCATTTCTTACTGTAAAATGTTGACAGGAAGGGCGAAATGGAACAAACTATTAAGCGCGAAACGCCGATTAATTCGTCGGGAAGACTATTTTGACTTGTCTCATAAATTCAACCAAACATCTATTTGTTGGCACAGCCGTTTTGAGAGCTTACGCCTGTAGTGTGGATATCGGCAGTACAGTACAAATAGAGTTGATTAGGTCCAGTTCACGGGGTGACGCAAAGTGGTGTCAGGTCAAGTGAACATACGTTCTGCACGCAAATTAATGAAGGTTTGCCAGGCAGAAGGCTACTAGTATGTCCGCTACGAGTCATCTGTTCTTCATTATTAAAACCATCTATCTAAGAAGCATATTCAATTAAGTTCGAATGCTCCACACCAATTTCAAGGGTTTCAGTCAAAACTATCAAAAAACCAGATTTGTTATCAATGTGAATGGGGACATAAAGTACAAAGAAGTTTGGGTAATTCTCTAGATTTCTTACTGGTCCATCCTTCTCTATGGGATAGTACTTTGTCTTGACTATTCTGGAGTAGTTAGCCTGGGACAGTTAGCTTATTGTCACCAAAATTTCCAAGTTACTTCGTTCATTTGTCTATTGAGGGCGACTGGGCACATCTTCACGCCTATGCGGCAGTTCATTTCCATTTGTCAAATCGGGTGCATAAACTACTAAAAGCAACTGTTGGAAAGCAGTTT
Organism: Taenia asiatica; assembly: GCA_001693035.2. Lineage (NCBI taxonomy): Eukaryota > Metazoa > Platyhelminthes > Cestoda > Cyclophyllidea > Taeniidae > Taenia > Taenia asiatica. Next base: position 12,688 of record LWMJ02000795.1, read on the forward strand.
AAAGGCAAGAAAGATGAGCTGACCAAGAGACATAAATGGAAGGGTATCTAGTATTCGTAAGAATTGTGAGACCAGACTCGATTTTGGTGGCAAAGATCCATGTTCTAAGGTCATGACTCATAGATCAGTAATGATCCTCCTGTTGCCCAAATCTGGGTGCACCTCAGTCCTCTAACAGGCTTGAAGCTTGATGACCGAGGAGGATAAGCTGATTGTTTGTAGTGATTCATTGATAAAACTGCTTCTAGTACTGTTGCTTATGCTGTGCATGTGCGTGGAAGTAGGCTAGCGTGTGACTGCGTGGGCGCGCCAACTTGCTAGATGGGAAGAGAAGGCACGATGGCATCACTTTTCTTTGCCCGGGCCTGTTGATTAAGCCCATGAGTCTCCAAGCTATTGATGCCACTTAATCAGCCCTACGAGGATGTCAGGGTGACCAATTACTTCAGATGTCAGATGCTGTCAAACTAACGTGCCCTTTACGATAGTTGTTATGATGATAATTGGGCAGCAGACTTCCGACTACGCACAAACACGCAAATACACGTATTGAGCGCTTAGAAAAAATATCTAAGCTGACCCACATGAACCCTTGTTAGGGATTGGCAATTCCTGATTTGTCAGCACCTATATTTATGAGACGGGCTGAAGCCCTCATTAAATTTTGTCTTCCAATACGAGTTGACCAACTTGATCAATTATGGTAACAACCAACGGAACGACCTGGATACTCAAATCTACGAACATTTAAAATTTGTTTTCTTGCATGCACCCATTTGACAGGTATATTGCCAACACGTAAACATTTGTCGTGTTTTTTTTCCATTGTTCTTCCCTCTCCTCTCTACCCACGACGTGGTTTCCTTCTGACGAGGTTGTTCCACTCCCATAAATCGGCCTAATGAGTCACGATGAGTTTTGCTTGGGCACTGGCGTGGCCTCTAGAGTGCTGGCATGCACGCACGCACGCACGCACACTCTTGACTTGCCACAACTCTCGCTCGACCTCCAATTTGGGAAATGGGGACTTGTAGTGGAAAACACGTTTTCTTAATTAAATACATGATATCATGCTTTCAAGAGCATTAAATAGTTAGTGATTCACCCAATTACGTTCAAGGCAATAAGCACAGACCACTTTACTCACGAGCCCCTTTACCATGAAGGGACATTTTGATACAGATGGTAAGTTCTTTAGTTTATTTGATTGCTTAATGGTCCAAATGTGAAATGATTACAATTTTCAAGGATCTAAAACCACCCATTATAGCCCTCGGAATGCATGGCTTGTTCATATCAGTTTAGAGAGTTCCTTTACTCCCTCTAAAGACGTATGCTAGATTTGAAATCTGCCAAAATGTAAGGTACCAAATGACACTGAGGATTATGATTGCATTGTAGCTTCAGCCAACGTCCCAGTAGTGGGCAACCATAACCGACAAGTCAGTCTCCATGTGGGTGACCATCTCCTTCTTGAATGCCCTATCTGGACGTCAAACGAGGGACCAGCCCATTCAGGAGGGGAAAGCCAACCCTCATCCTTCCTTGATGGAGGTCTTATGAATGACATTATCTACCAGTGGAACATTCAAGGGCTTCCAGAATATGCTGTGGCTATGGACACCCGTTTCCGTTTCCTTGAGGGTGGACGAGTTGTCGAATTAACTCAGCCGGTGACCAAATCGGACGCTGGCATTTACCAATGCTCAGGAGTGACTGGATTCGGACAGAAGAAAGTCGATTTCGAGGTTCATGTTGCTGGTGAGTTGTATGTTTGGTTAAGGTAAGAGAGATTTCCCGAAGTGCCGTCGTAAAGATTAACATTTTCAACACTAAAAATAGGGTTTGTGGATATATGAAGCACAAGCTAATTGCTTGCTTGTCAAAAGTAAGACTTCGGTTTTAAGAGCACTATTCTGAAGGACAGAATGAGGAATGACAGGCAGAACAACAGTGATTTTGGAGCTGCTTTCTGACAAAAAAATCTCCTTTTATTATTTCAAACATTTGCGCAACACACCCCAAGTGGTTGAAACTTTTGGAAGCAAAAAAGTGGCCCGTCGGAAACAATTCCCTTACATAGTCACAGATATTGGAAGCAATCGATGGAAGAATGAAGAAAATGTGTCAGTGGGCAGAACTGACCTTTATTTTGACACAAGACTTTGGCATATCGCCGCTAACAATTTACAGCGAACTGTCAAATTACACCAATTAGGGGCTTGATGATTTGGCATTTGCTCGCGCATTTCCCTCATGCAGTTTGTAACATCCCTGACTATTTGACGAGCAGACTGTAGTGGCCATCAGTTTCTTTGTCTTAAAAAAAACACTCCGATGTGAATTTTAGGGATGTGAGGGTAAATGTTATAACCTCACCAAGCTGTTGCGTGTTTACAGCACTTTCGACTGGAAGGAAACTTGAAACAACTGCATGAATCCTTTCAGGCTCCTGCAGGTACATGAAAGCTTTTATTTCATGGTGCAAGAGGAGGACAGAAAACAGCACAATCGTTTGAAGAATTTAGCACTTTAGAGCGCAAGTATCAATGGAGTTATTTAATCCTGCTGAAGTGACTGGTGGGAAGGGCTGGAAAAGTGTTTTTAAGTGTAAATGGTCGCCTTATTGCGTAAATATGTGTTAAGGGGGAACGTTTAATGCTTTTTTAACTTTATTATTAATAATCTCGAGGGGCTCAAAAACCATGGACTAGGCTGTGACATCCAAATTCAAGCACAGAATCGACAAGTCCAAATGCCTGCAAAGAGCAGTCTCTCAATTATTTGCTTGTCTTTCTAGATACAAAAGACAACCTCATCTGTGTCAAGGCCTATCCTGGAGCCACTGATCGCAACCAAGGTTAGCTTTTTCCCATAAAACGCGCTTACTGAAAAGTCATTTCAACTGCTGATTTATCTGACTACGTGTATTCGTTATCAGACAAGTGGATATGATCGAATTAGTGGCGGCTTCCTCCTTACTTGAAGATAAATTAACTGATGAAGGTGCAAATGAAGATAATTATGATGTTTTCCGAGGGAAAAATCGCGCCTCATTTTGTAGTAACAAAGAGGGAGGGTGGGAGAAAGAATGTTTCACCTCCGCTGATTACAAGCTAGTAGTGACAGGAAGGTGGATGAAATTAACTTATTCATTAGGCGTACAAAATGTTGATAACTCAAGAGGTTCGTTCTATCATGGATATGTATCAACTCAGCATTCCTATACTGTTTGGAATAACGTGCTCGAATTCCCATTAGTCCCATTATTGCTTTATCGTATTTTCAAACTAGTATTGTGCCTAATGAATCCCCATCTTCGTCCTGACACCATAATGACAACTGAAGCGGAGCTGGGCTCAGCAGTTGATTTAAGCTGCGAGGCGATAGGTCGTGAGCCCATCAAGTATCTCTGGTTCATGGGGAACGCCGTGGCTGATTGGATATCGAGCAGTCAGGGTGTTCGCGGTCCTAATTTACACATTGAACGCGTAGGTCGAGAACATATTGGTCAATACGTGTGTCAAGTGAAAAACCCAATCGGCACTCTTAATTACACCTTCCGTCTCACTGTCAAAGGTGGGCTGGCGTTGAAATAGCAATCTTAATCCATTTCATCCTCGGTGGGACATTATGAATGTTGGGTTTGTTGTAGAACCTCCTTCTGCAATTCCGAGGATAATTGGCAAGGTGGAGAATCAAACTCTGATAGCAGGGTCTAGCGGAGTGTTGACGTGTCGTGTTAAATGCTCCTGCTCAGAACCGATTATTCAGGTGCGTTCTTGCTATTCCATAGGATACTTGCTGTAACTCTTCTTTCTCTCACACGGAGTGATTTATAGGGTGTACTCACAGATGACTACCATGCAAAGCATGATGATTTGGGAGCATAAATTATACCCGGGACAAAATTGCATGAAGTGATGGATGCTCTTGCCACATACTTCCGTGTGTCTGTGGTGTGTGAGGGGAAATGAATGTTGTGTCCTCGCTATTTGGGGCTATTAACACTTTTCACGCTCTGTTAGGTTAAAAAATGGACCGTAAAATTCCCACCATCCATCGTATGTAACATCTATTAGTTACACCCCTCTGACAAAACTCAGAATGGAATAGCCAGGGCGAAAAACACGGTGGCATATACCTCACAACTGTGGTACTTGGTACGTTGACATACGCTATCTTGGTGTTAATTCAGTGTAAGTCTTTATGAATAAATTGTTCTCTCTTAAAAGCCATGGCTCTAAAGGGCTACAAAAGTGACCCTCTAAAATGTTTGTAATAAATCACCATTCATTCTGTTTCACTAATTTTCGCTTTATTCACATAAAATATTCAACTAAATAACGCAAGTTTTCACAGCAAAACTTGTTTACCGACAGTATCCATTTCAAAAACCATTCAGTCTACGCCGTCCTTAAACGCCAACATGTAGTTCAAACTTTATCCTCTTGAAGGAACTTGCAAATACTTCAGCTGATCTCCCAGTACAATTCTATTCCTACCGCGAACCTAGGCAAACTCGATTACTCAATGTGCTCATTTCATAGCCACTTTTGATAAATGCATAAGTATCTGCTATGAATTGTTGTTTTTAATTCCTATACCACTTTACAGAGGCTCAATCCGACAAATGTATCCTTATGCCTGCGTTCCTAATCCAAAGGTATTGCCGAAATATGTGTAAATCCAAACACATATTCGCCCATTGGTATTCTGGAACTTAATTTAGTAGTTTGTTCGAAAACTCTCAACTCTTCAAGAATGAGATGGGCATCTTGCCTCAGTATTTCGACATGTTATCGAACCCTGTAATTAGCATTTTTAACTTTACACACTGGAGCAGCCTGAACAGTCACTGGGTGGGCTTAGAACAGACTGAATACACACTTCACCACTGAACCAGAACAAGTTGATCAAACTGCCCACCTCTGGTTAAATCCTACTGATTCCAGGCAATAACTGAAGTAGGAAGTTTGATACCGACTATGCCATCTGACCTACCGCAATCAGAAAATGCATTTTTTTTCGAAGCTAACGCAGAAACATATTTTGGCATTTTTTAGAAGTTTTTAATTCTGCCAAACCATTATGATCACCTGTTGATGTGAATATTTGTTCGATTTCCTCACCTTTTAACCATACGCGCGAAGACACATTTTAGTCACGTAATATTTCTGGTGTACAACAGTGGTAATCTTTCCTTGCCATGGCTAATACTCTCTCGTCTCCACTTTATTTGCAGGTCGTGGACCTGTAGATGCGACCAAGGAAGTTTTTTTCCTATACATTGCTCTTTAAAACCTTTTTCTTAACGGAACCACGAGCCTCCTAGCGAAATGGAAAAGCATACATAGGGTTGATTTTATCACGAATTTTTAACCAGCCTATGGGTAAAATTCTTCGGATTGAATTTCACTTCCGATTATTCCAAGCCTAGATAACCTCACTTGATTAGCAAAAGTATTTTAAACCGTATCTCATTTCCCTATCCCTTCAAATTGTGCATACATAAAACGTTATTCTATGCAATTCAAACTGACATGTAGTTTAAGAGCCCATGTAAAGGCTGCAAAGTTTAATGCTTAATATTAACTTTCACAGTATCTCTCATATTAAAGACAACCGTTTGATCGCGATTAAGGCGACGATCACGACGCTCCACATGGCACAGGGATCAATAGAGAACCTAATTATTTTGTGACAATTCTTTATCAGAATGTTTCACTTGCCAAATACCACCATTTCCAATGGCAACTTGACATCCTATGTGCCTTTTCATAACATGAAGATGGGTTTATTCGACACATCTCATTTACAGCAAATAAAGGGATTATATAGAGGAGGTAAGCATTGAAGCTGGTTTGTTTTGACTGTCAACATCATACAGTAATAGTAAATTAGTCACTGCCTGTATTTTTGGTGTTTTCGTCCTTCATTCAAATGAAAAACCATTAGAGTAGTGCTACTTCATAATGGCAAAAGAGAAGCTTTCATGCAAAATTCCAAAGTACTTAATGAAGCAGAACTGTAAGTGAGGAAGAGGGACAAATTTTCATGGGAACAAGGGTACCGTTTTCAAATGTTTACTCTGCCAACTTTTGAGATTCTTGTGGCGTACCTGTAAAATCGCAACAATGTTTTTTCAAACAGCATTCTTGATCTGTTGTAGTGGTTAAAACACGTCGATCCAGAGGAGGCCGATGCGTACAAAGCGGCAGGGAGATCATTGGTTCCACTACCATCGCCACGGCCGGCAGAGGCGGAGGAATTCTACTTGGCGCTGGAGAAGTGGGAGGACGCCCCGGCCTACATGGAGAGTACGGTGGTGCAGCCTCACCGCGCCACATCTACCGCAGCTACTGCTGCCGCCGCTGGCGAGATTACCGTACCAGAGCGTGAGTTCTTGAGCTCTCGTCACGAGGGTGAGGCGGAGGAGAGGCTCTTCGTCTCTCGCCTCCGTCTCCGAGGACCTGTCAGCGTTCCTCTCCATGCCGGCAAGTACGTAGTCATGACTATGAGCAGGTCCAACCTCAAAGCCATCGACTATGCCGTTGTGTATGTGCATATTGTGCCAAGTGAGTCATTTGACTATTTTATGCTCCTCGCTTTTTGTCAAAACCCACATTTGTCCCTAGGACAAACAACCTATTCATGTAATAATTTGAGCGTTTTATTTTTTTATTGCGTCTTTATCACACAAAATTGATACAAAACAGCCCCTTATGCATGGTTTAAAGGAAAACTCATCCTATCTCCATCCGTTGTAGAATCCTTCAATGTTACCGTGCACAACATTATGGTCTACTGCGTGGTCCCAATAGCTCTGATTCTCCTAATAGCCTTTGTCTCCCTCTACTGCTTCCTAAGTCGTCGCAACAAGGACATTGAGCACCCAGCCACTCGGCGCGCCAGTGCCATGTTTCCTCCCGTGGTGAGAGGTCACTCGTTGTCCGGAATGAAGAAGGATTACCGGCCCATTGTTCGACAGACGCCCCAGTCCTCCATGCTTTCTAACGGCAACACTGTCTCAAACGGAAGTAAAAGCTCCTCCTGTATACCACCCTACGTGGTCCACTCCTCATCCTCCCAGCGGAATGCAGCTACTGCTACTGTTCCTGCCACTAGCCCCGCCTCCCACCCAAACTCCGTTCACAACTTCCAGTCCCATATCTCCCAGCCTCTAACGCAGCTTTCTCCCTCGCCGTCCACCTTTTACAATTACTCAGGTTTTCAGTCCTTGAACAACCAGCCCAATTACTGGCATCCACCAGCTCCTTCAGTTGCTACAGAGACATCTTTCGATCAGTACTCAGCGATCATGGGCAACCCACCCTCCACCTCGGGGAGATTTAGTGTGAACCAATCTGCCTCTTCCTCACAACAGCCTCAACTTTCTTTCCCGAACGTGTAAATGTTCTGCGGTCAATGATATCGAGTTTCCTATCCAAACGTCACAGGGTTTCGATTTAAATAATCAGCAGACTCCATAAATTTTATTTGTACAGATACTATCACGTAATATCATTTCAAATAATGCATTGCAACCTAATCAATCCCATCTTAGTTAGCCTTTTGCTAATAAAAAGTTTTCCTAGCAAGTAACATCGAGTTTTTGGTATTTGTCGTGGGTGTGGACGGAGCTGACATCTATGTCCAAGTATGTATGCCGCAAGATCTTGATAATTATAGGTTTCAAGTAAAATCTCAGGCACCGAAAATCCATCCACTGCGCATTATTTTAGATCGCGCGCTTATCATTTTAGACCAGTACCGAATGTAGTTGAACTCAAACTTTTAATATTGTTGCAGTGCATTGCTGTGGTAGACAGGTCTTTCCTCGCCTAAAAGACTGGCTTGTGTTTCCATCACAGCAAACTGTTGAAAACATGATCCATTTATATTTTCTTCCGCCCAAACAAGAAGGAAATTTAATCTTCACCCCTTGATTAATTTGAATTTTAGCATCTCAGATGTAAACTTTCCGACAATTTACTCGAAACATTTTCCCAATTTGGGCACTTGAATGTCATCAACATTAGGAAAAGTTTACTGCTGAAGGAAACAAAGAATATTAAATGGTCATCCTATCCACTAAAACAGGGCAGATTCGGGATTAGGCGCATAATATAAGATGTCATGTTTAGTGGTCAGTTTAAGCTGCCCCATGAAATAATGTGAGAAACTTTGCCAGGGTTTTCGGACATCCGTAAATCCCCACTTAATGAGCCTGTGCAGCGTCTGGCAGGACTGTCAATCTGTAACTTTACTCAGCATTTATCCCACAATCGAGGATTTCAGGTAATTGTCCACCTGACAAGAGTGGGTGATGCAGTGCGTTCATTTGGCTTAAGTGTTTCGGCAGAGCTTGTTGTCGCGTTCTTATCGTTCACTCATGATTGCTATCAATGGGATCAGGGCACCACAAACACCTAAAGCATAGAGCAGCTGCAATTCATACCACCTGAAAAATAGCTTAAAATCCATTGACTGGACCATCCTTTACACTAGTGAGTGTGTTCGATGATTCGATCTCCAAATGTCCCATCCACTAGGAATAGCGTGCTCACTTACTGCCGAGCCCTGCGCATTATAACTAAATCACTGACGTTGTCCATCAACGTGTGCTCACAAGTCCCCACAGATAGTCACAATCTTCGTACAGATGGTTCCTGGTGGTGGCTCCCACTCCCAGATGCGCGTGCGCGACTTTCTGTTTAAATACCTCATGTCCATCACTGGGCTTATAACCAAGTGGAAAAGTCGTAGCACTGAAAACCGTGTTTCCATCGTGCATATCAGGAACCTTACATTTTGCTAAGAATTTTGATTGATTACAGAATCCCTTCCATTCAATCTTTTATAGGTGTGCATGCGTTCATTTTAAGCGAAGCATCTTCGGAAACTCTAAATATCATGTTGTTTACAAATTTAATAAGTCAAAGTACCTACTCCTCTGTTGGAGATACAAGTGATGGAAAGTGTCATCTGCTCTAAGACACTCTTTCGATGAATACAAATGCATCTCAATCGAACACTAGAAGAAAAAAATAACTCAGCAATATATCAAAACACCGTGACGGATTGCAGGTTTTCTGCAACTGGTGACCAATGTCACTGGGATGCCTCCCAATGAGTATACTTCATTGGTGGAAGAAGAGGATGACGAATTGAAGAACTGCCGAGAATACGCACACACATAGGTACACAGTCTCTCAAAATAGCTATTCTCTTACCAAAACTGTTGAAGCTGTTTTAGTAAAAAAAAACATCTAATCGGAATGCAGTCATATTCTTGATCGGCGTTGGACTGATTAAGACATTTCTTGCGAAGATCGAATTGGAGCTAATCAAGCACTTTTCCTGAAAAACTGTAACATTTTGCCAAAATTAAAATAGAATCTTGAAAATTCCCATAGGAAGGGAGGGAGACGAGGGGTAGTTTAGCGCGTGGTTTCGCCTGCGTGTTTGTGTGCCCCAATGGCAAATCCCGTGATTGACAGCATGACTCACACGCACACCCTCACTCCCTCATTCACTCAATGCGGACGACCGGAAACTGAATTTCTGATGTCACCAGGCCAAATGATAAAGAACGCATGTGGCACCCGGAAGTCGTCCCAACTACACTGTGCTTTTGAATTGCAAAAAATAAATTATTTAGTGGTACTTTTTTAAAAGTGACCTGAAGCAACTTCCCACTTTTATATTACCAGGACGTTTATCAGAATCTGCCTTAAGCAGGAGGAAAAGGGACTTTTTTAGCAAATGAGGGAGGGTGCACATTGGGCATTAGCAAAGGTATATGATTTGTAGTGTTGGGAAGTTGACAGATGTTTATAGAGTGTCTGGGGTCACGATGCGAAATGGCATGATTTTTTGCTCGGGAAAAGACTTTGACGCAAGAGTGTGCCACCTCAACTTTCGTTGATTGGTAAGTCGAGGGGACGATTTTGGTTAAAGGGAAGCAAGACTGAAAAGACCGAAAATAAGCGTTTTTAACAACCTTCTGGCCAAGATACCCGTTCTCTACATTTCTTGGGTAAATTGATAGCCACACCCAAGTGCTGTTTTTCTCTGTCTACTCTTCGTGCAAAGGAGGAGAGCACACATTCGATACATCCGTTCAGTGGAAAGACAGAGCAAATAAAGAATGTAGTAGGAGTTGGAAAGTTCTTCATTCGGACGAGAAATTGGAATGCTTACCCACATATTTCCACCATATTTTTGTACAACTTGTCCGTCGCTGTGGCATTACAAAATAGACCATTTTGAGCACTTATTAAAGGAAATTTTGAAGTGTTTTATTGCAACTTTAAGAGCTATCAGTATATCTAAATACCTTTCATACCTAGTTGCTAGTTTCATATTTTATGCCAATTCCTGAGCTGCTACTGCTCTCCACCATCCGGAGTGTTGGACCTTTCCCCCCCCCCCACTCAGTGAGGCTGATGAATTGGAGACATTCTACCTCCGTCAGTCGCACGCACAAAATTATGCAATTTACATTTTTTAAGCGCTAAATGCTACTTTAAATGTACCAAGAGCTTTCGCATGCTTCTCCATCCCTAAATCCACCACTCTGGACAATGGTGAGTGGATGGCTAGCCTTGAGTGTCGGTTGTGCGGTGTTAACTGTGATTGAGACTTTCACTTGATGTGCATTGGTGTCTGGTTTCGGGGTGACAACAAAAGAATATATGACGAGGTGTCAGTTGAATGTCCTTCTGGTAAGGAAAAAAGTAACTGACGGCCACCAAATCTACCAGCATCTGTTCCTTATCTTGAAGGGGTAAATATAGGCAAGGGGATATGTCTGTAGGACATAAAACGTTTCCATTGTAAGAAGAACGTAAAATCAAGGCAATGATTAGATTCAAATTGAAAATTAGTTCAGTAAAACACTGTGATGATTAATTACATCAAGTTCGCGAAAGCCCAAGAACGATTAAAATCAAATCTACGACCACTGATATGACCTGATATGGCAACGCAGCACTTTATTTGTTTGATTAACTCTCAGTTTTGGCAAGGGGCCGCTGAGAGCCCCGTCATTGTAACTTTACTGGGCTACCTGACCTCAGGTCCATGTCACTAGCCCCAAGCCCTTCTGCGAGTCGACAGTACACATTCCTCCCGAGTATTAATTACTCTTTCCTTCTCAGAGAAGTTTCTAGCGCAACAGTAAACTAGCTTAACTAGCTGAACCCACTGTTTTTAAGCTGGATTACTTGAACAACAGACACTTGAATGAAACTGCTTAGCTAGTGTCTCCTTAATGACTTAATTAGGGAACTGAACTACTGAAGCATATTTCACTAGCCTATTTCAAACAGTCAGTGGGTTGGAAATCGAAGATATTTTAATGCCTGATTCCAGTCTTTGTGCTGCGTTATAGAGACGGGGAAAAGCAAATCCACTCTAGGAGCTACAATGTAATTACAATTTTACACAATTCCCAGCATTTCCGAATAGCAACACACGGAGATTGCATTACATCTATTCAGCTTCCCCTTTGTCTAAACATGAAGGGTCCACGAGCAGCCCTATTTTACCAAATTTGTTTGCAACAACGGACAGCGAAAGTGTGCTGAAATGGCAGCCATTGAGAAGGTTTGACATCTCAACCTCTTCTTTTACCTGCCAACACTTTAAGTTACAGCTTAATGTATGTGTGAACAGAAAACGTCTTCGTGAAAACTTAAGGGTTAGGCCCTGTTTCCAGATACGCGTTCCACCTTTCTCACCGCAGGAAAGGATCTTCAACGAAAAACTTACTGTCCCTTACCTCCTCCGTGAGCCAGGCCAGTCGCAAAACGCTGATTTCGAGCAGAATATCTGTCATTTAAAAGAACTTAGTGCATATGCTAACGTCTTTCTTAAAATAAGATCGTGAACATGGAATGTTAGCAGAATTTTATTACCGATTTAAAGGATTTGTGTGCGTATGAGTGTAGAGGAAGTGATATAATGGGAACAAATAGTGAATCAGTCAACAATTGCTTATTAGAACCGAAATGACAAGTTGGGAAGTGACTTGAATGCAACAAAATGTATGTCTGTGTTGTGTTTTGACACAAGGCTTTCACAAAATTACAAATCCCCACTAGGACTAAATGACGCTGGTTGATATTTACGAAGCACGCCTTGGTTTAAGACGAAGCTCTGCTGAGGTGGAGAATGCCGCGCATTTGTGAATAACTTCAAGGGGCGTGGTGTCTTTGTGTAAGCTTGTGGTGTGGACCTTTTCATGAGCATTTATTTGGCAGTAACAATGCGATGGCGTAAACGGAGGCGCCTAGAGGGGATGGGAGCACTCGCTTCCGACGCTTGTCAATCACTGAGGCAGTAGAGAAAGGTATAATGCGGACCAACCCCGCCCACGTGTAGCTTGAATACGGACAGTTGGGGCCAAAATACAGTCTGCTTGGTCACTAAGCTCAACTTGTATGCTGACGCTATTAGATTTCTCTAAGGAGAAGAAACTGCGCCATCCTTCATCTACCGAAAAATGCGCCTTAGTGAAGTGAAAATAGTCCAATAACTCACCCTCTTATGCATGATATGGGTAGTATTTAGACATTATAACATTCAGAACATAAATCTACTTGGGTTTGAGCAAGCTCGCTACGGATACAACAAGAGATCACGTGTAAAGTTTTAATTTTCCGTGTTTTTTAATGCATGCACTTCTGTAGTACCCTATTCTTAAAAGAGATTAGTTCAAACAGACTCACTGAATAAGACTGGCCGAGGGCTAAGCAATAAATTACGCATATGCTACCGGCTAAGGCATTAAGAGTGAAAGTTGACATTTGAAATATCAAAATCGTTCACTTGAGAGTGACCTCTGAGAATCACTAACCATTTTATTAATGGAAATAAATTTGTTTCACCGCATCCTTTAAAGAAACTACCACAAATTAGAGACAACCAAATTTGTAATTATATTTTGAAGGAAAACGTTAAAAAGATAACTTTGCAGTACAAGTGGTATAACGGTGGTTAGAATCTAGTTTTGAAAATTGGAAAAAATGATGAAAATGCAACAAAGCAACAGAAGAGACTATATATTAATAGTCATTTTTTGTTTGGCTCCATAATGTAGTTCTACAGGACCTCCATCATTCCCCATGGACAAAAGAAAGCAGAATACGTATTTTTACGTACAGAGAGGCTTAAGGACTACTGACATGGATGGCAGACCAGATTGCCTAGCGGAGGTACAATGGCAGAACCCCTAAGTTACCTGTTACGGGAATCGAGAGTAGAGAAAACTGTCAAAAGTTGCCAGCTTTTATCTCAAGTCCCGAATAATTTTGTTTAGCAATTATACTAAACTAGGTTTATGAACTATTACTAAGTTATGTTTTGAGAAAACGGAATAGCCATGCAGTACTACATCTTCTTGGTTCTAGCGTTGTTGGTAAACGTCTTAAAAGTCCCTTTACATCCTCCAGTACACCACAGCTATTTTATGCATTCAAGACGGAATTGATATGCTGGTTCTTTGATATTCCAGGAAATCCTATGATTTCCATTGAGTTCTAGTTCTGAAAATCCATGCGTAGGCGACTTTGACTATTTATGCCACTTTTATTCTATTGTGTACTACTAAATCACGACGACATCAGAGGGTGAAATTGTGACTTGTATATAGCAATACCGATGATTTATAAAATGCATTTCTCAGTTTTTTTTTCGTTCACATCCTAGGGTAGCTTTTACAACCCTGCACAAAGTAAATGTAGCGTCCCGAGGCTCCCTTTAAGGTAAAAGAAGGCGCAGAACTAGGGCAGAATATATATATTCCAAGAACAGAGGGCTTGGGGGCTGTTGGCAGGGCCCCCTAAACCGGTAGTCCGAACAAACAAAGTATTACAGTAAACACTTCATTTAATCGCAAGATGAAGGGCTGACAGAAATCTAATGGAAGAGGTAAAAATGACACACCTCCATGCTGTCTGCCCTTCAAGTCTTGTCGAGTGTATCCCTGACTCCGTCTTTTACCAAAATTCGTACAACCACCTGATTGCAAACCTATTCCAGGGCAAAACTATATGTAGAACTTTGTACATCTTCCTCAGAAAATAAGCTCAAGCTTGATCCCCTCTTAATTGGCTTCCGTACAATTGAAGAAAGACTGATCTTCGATGCAGTGACAAGCCTTCAAGTCGCCTCACAGTGCCATTAGATAGAGCTTGTAACAACATATTTAACTTCAAGATATTTATTAAAATTCGATAATTGTTTGAATGTAGACATCACTGTTGTACCTCCATCAGGAAAACTGACCTCCGGAAAAAGCCGGTAGCTCCCATTCCCTCCTTCCCATGAAAAAAAATAAAGATAACCCGACCTTGAAGAACTACACTTCTGACTCCTACCACTGAGTGATAGGCCTTTGAGTGACAGAAGAAAGGCATATTTTGAGGATGGGCGAACCTGTGACCACCTCTAATCGCAAAGTCCAAAAGTACGTCTACCTTCAGCAAATACCACAGTCCCGTGTTCTGTGGGTGTGCTATTAGTAACTGAAGTGACACCACATCTAAAGTACCTAGGAAGAATTGGTTACGAAGGTGTCCACAGTACCAGAAGGAAGGTAAAAGCTAGTTAAACTCGCGATATCTCCTCCATTTTCAACTAGGTGGGTAGAGTCCAGGTGGATGTGGGTAGGCAATACTGAATTGAGAAAAACGTGGCAAGGAGGAACAGACGCAACATCGTATTTACACATAACCACTTCGGTTTCCCTTCTCTATTTAGTAAGTCGGCCTCTAAGCCCGTGTTCTTACGACAAGAATGAACGTACGCGACGACCTGCACATCTCTTCTTCCCCCAGTTCAGTTTCCAAACAGGACGAAACTCCGGGTCCAGTAGAATCGGCAAGAGGAATCGGCAACTTTGCAGTCAACTATTCCCTCCCTCTCCCTCCCCTCCCGTCCCCTCAATCGCACGTAGATTTGATACCAGTCGCGGTTGGTTTGTGGGTATTGTCCACACAACATTAACCACATAATGGTAGCTGAAGCGGGAGGTCGAGGAAGGGGAGCGCCAGGGGCGGCGCTCAAGAGAGGAGAGGGGCTGAGTAATGCGGTAATTGGTCGTCTAACTGTCGGTGGTGGTGGAGGTCCACCCTAAGTTCCCGCCACTGTAACTCTGTCGGATGAGCTGGCATCTGGACCATGCAAGAAGCCTCAAGTCCCTCTGTATGTCGCCAACACCTATGCTGCCATAGAATTGCGTCTTCATTCGTCTAGATGTGGGTAGGCAATACTGAATTGAGAAAAACGTGGCAAGGAGGAACAGACGCAACATCGTATTTACACATAACCACTTCGGTTTCCCTTCTCTATTTAGTAAGTCGGCCTCTAAGCCCGTGTTCTTACGACAAGAATGAACGTACGCGACGACCTGCACATCTCTTCTTCCCCCAGTTCAGTTTCCAAACAGGACGAAACTCCGGGTCCAGTAGAATCGGCAAGAGGAATCGGCAACTTTGCAGTCAACTATTCCCTCCCTCTCCCTCCCCTCCCGTCCCCTCAATCGCACGTAGATTTGATACCAGTCGCGGTTGGTTTGTGGGTATTGTCCACACAACATTAACCACATAATGGTAGCTGAAGCGGGAGGTCGAGGAAGGGGAGCGCCAGGGGCGGCGCTCAAGAGAGGAGAGGGGCTGAGTAATGCGGTAATTGGTCGTCTAACTGTCGGTGGTGGTGGAGGTCCACCCTAAGTTCCCGCCACTGTAACTCTGTCGGATGAGCTGGCATCTGGACCATGCAAGAAGCCTCAAGTCCCTCTGTATGTCGCCAACACCTATGCTGCCATAGAATTGCGTCTTCATTCGTCTCCAGCAACGTCTTGGGGCGCTACAGGGATTTCCACCTATCGAAATCATTATCAGCAAATTGTGGATCTGTTTTTCTCACAATTTTTTGAGTACGCTTTTGCTGGGCTGCAACCACTAGTTTACCTTGAAAGCGAGCACTGTTTAGCTACCGAGAGAATGTTGTCCTCATCGAATAATAATTGGTAGAAAAATACATGCGCATGCAGCTTCCCTTAATACAAGGAATAATTTATACAAAGTACTTTTTTCCTTTGTACGCCAATATCTTATTCCCTGCGTGACGTTATTACTCGTAGATGAACTCTCGGTGGAGAGTATTTAGGCAATTTACAGCCGCCACTCGTTGCCATTATAGTTTTTTTATATGCATACATTCGAGTTGTCAATTAAATGGATGAATCAGGACTAAGCAAGGAAATATAGTTCAGTTGTTTAAATATGGCGCATACTTATGGAGTTCATTGACCTGAGACCTCAATTTCCACGCAAAACTAATGTCAATCATTGCCTGTCTGGTTATTTATCTACCAAAACGTTATTTATTCGTATGTGTGAACTTTTCACATAATGAGATTCACTGTGTCCATTGTTTACGGGACGATTTACATTAGTAGTGAAAAACTACCAGGCAATTCAGCTTGTACCTACCCTTACGCAGAACGCTTAACCTAGAAATAACCTTGAGGTATTAAAAAGAAAATCCGTGGTATAGTTTTAGAAGCATTTCAAATGTTTAACCTTATTTTCCATAGAAAAGTATGTAATACTTTGTTTGTTCGAACTGCCGGTTTCGATGACTCGGGTGGTCATATTGTACCAGCTGGTTGGCCGGTCTCCGGGCCGTGCCGACAGCTTTCAAGCCTCCATCTCCAGATTGCATATTCTATTCAAGTCTCGAAACGCTACATTGGTGGCAGTGGAAAGCGGACCCCAATTC